>CM038361.1:13117242-13314922 GCA_021464625.1 Proterorhinus semilunaris
AAATGGGCTTAACACTGATATTTTTGTGAACTGTATTGCCAGATTTGTATTGCACTACAGTTTATAATGACTTATGTAAGAATTAAAGTGTTGGTTACCTTGAGCTTGCTAACCTCTAACACACACATTCAGAATAATTAGTCACTTCAGATGTGGGAGTTGTTGATCTGGACAGCGCGGTTTCTAATCGAAGTGATTCATGAAATTTCAGCTTTCCACATTGGTGCTGATTGGTGTGGTTTTGTATTGAAAAAAAGTGTGCCTGCCAAAAGCTCAAATGTTAATGTAAAACCTGTCTGATGATGTGTCGTTGCGTAGGCTGACGGAGGAGCAGATTGCCACAGTGTGTGAAGCTGTGCTGCAGGCCTTAGCCTATCTGCACTCACAGGGAGTCATCCACCGGGACATCAAGAGTGATTCCATATTATTAACACTGGATGGAAGGGTAATATTTCTGATTTAACAATATTAACTAATTCTTTAATGATTTATTGATCAAATGAATTTGAACTCACAGTAGTAATAGGGAATAGCTACTTCAAAATAATAAATAATATGTGAATTAAAAGTACGACCCATTACAGAAGGTAAACAAATTATCACATAATTTAGACTGTACCCTAAAAGTACTTAAGAATGTATGAATATGAATATATGAATATTAATATTTTTCTCTTGTCCTGCACAGGTGAAACTTTCTGACTTTGGATTCTGTGCTCAGATCAGTAAGGACATTCCAAAGCGAAAGTCCCTGGTTGGGACACCATATTGGATGGCTCCAGAAGTCATCTCCAAATCTCCATATGGCACTGAGGTAAAGCGGTCTCTCTGCTGTTAGCATTGGTAGCGATGTGTTTACATTGTACCGGTACATATGAGCGTTTACAAAACTTACAAAACTAACCAAGTCTGTGGGGATTCAGGTGGACATCTGGTCTATGGGTATTATGGTTGTGGAGATGGTGGACGGAGAGCCTCCATACTTCAGTGAAACTCCTGTTGCAGCCATGAAGAGGTTGAGAGATGAGCTGGCTCCTAGTGTGAGAAATGTCAACCAGGTAAGCAAAAGGAACATTTTATTTTCCTGACTTATTAAGATAATTATTAGTTGGTCAAAGGTCAACACTTATTTATATAGCACATTTAAAATACAGTCGAGACTTACCAAAGTGCTGTACATATTTCAAACTAAAATATATACATGGTACAAATACGCTTAAAAACTATTTGGATTGTTCAACTCAGCTTGTGTTGAAAGCCAACATAAAGGCGCGTTTTTAAGAGTGACTTAAAATTTCAATGGGTGAGGCTGATCGAAGGGAGCTCGTTCCACCGTTTGGGTCCAGTGACCGAAAACGTTCTCTGTTTTTTTTTATTCAAGCGGGGACAGGTTAAAAGCAGCTGGTCACATGACCAGGGCTCTCACAGGAGAACATTTGGTGGTTGAGTCCTTCAGTAAGGAACGTGTGTTACAATTAAACATAGCCTACGATATATCATTTATATTTTCTATATCTGCCATACTTGGTACTAGTCCCACTGACAATTGTTTGCTTTCAGATCTCTCCAGTCCTCAAAGACTTCCTGGACCGCATGCTCACTCGGGACCCTCTGGAGCGAGCCAGTGCCACCGACCTGCTCGAGCACCCATTCCTGCTGCAATGCGGCTCACCTCAGTGCCTGGTGCCACTGGTGGAGCAGTACCGTAAACGCATGTCCCGCTGTTGAGCCCTATAGCCGACTGTCACTTTCCCTTAATAATATCCACCTTTACCGGGGGCTTGGATGAGGAAATGCATTAGGCCTGGCTCCTCAAGAAATACAAGGACTGAGTAGCTCTTGGGGGAAGCTGAGAAAGATTAAAAGCTTTCGCCCAAGTTAACTATGACAGGACTCTGACAGGATGGGCGCATGGTCTTGGGCATGACAAAAGCACTTTAGGAGTGAGAAAAAGGCAGCATGCCGGATTTGTCCTCTAAGCTCGGTTTGGTTTAATTTCTGGTCACACACAGCCGTGGGCACACAACACAGCACAATATATATCAGTGAGTAGGAAGGAAAAACACATTCTTAATCCACATCGTTTATGTCCAAACTGAGTATTTCAGAGGTTAATATGAAGGATAGTGCTATCTCTGCATACACTTGGATACACAGGAGGACTATGGTTACAGACCGTTGAACATGGACAAATGGAGGCGCACCTGGCCTAATGCAAATGCTTGAAAACATACCAGACTGGGATGTGAAAGACAATTCTCCTTTATTAGCATCACAAATGGTAGAGAAGGGTCCAGCTGCTGCTAGTGAGCTAATGAAAAATATCAACAGTACAGTATCTCTTCATGTTTATTATTTTTTGTTTTTTCAAAAGGTATTGTGAGTTGTTTGTATGATGTGAATTTGCAAATAAGGTTTTGTTAATGTATGAAATGGCTGAATAAATAATGTAAATAAGAAAAATGAATACTAGGTCAGACACTGCAGTAAATGATATCAAATGTTACTTTTCTGTATTGATACATGAGTCTCTGAGTGCATGTAATGTATGTGTGGGAGTGTGGTATGAAACCTCTCTTTTTATTGTCACTGACTTTTTAAAAAATAAAATGGGATGATGAATGGGCACACTGCTCCAGGAAATATGTATGACTGTATTTGCAATTGTTGGAATAGGATGAACCACACAGGCCTGGCATGTGATGCAGCAGGATGTCCACCTGCTCCCAAAAACTTTGCACATATTCTGAGACAGGTACATGTGTTTATATTTCTGCGTGGGTCCTTCATGGAAAAGAGAATTTAACATTAATTTAATTTTGTATAAATTAATAAATTATGCACATGGTTTCCGTCTTCATTGTGAATTTTTGGTTTTGATCTTTTCTTGAATATAGTACACACAAAAACACTGTAATATATTCATTTATTTATTTGGAGTTCAGCAACATTTTTCAATACCACATAAGCAATATTTATATATAATGTTATTCAATATCATACTACGCAGCTCACAGAAAAATCATAGCATTTTCAGAATTTTGTAACCGTACAAGTACAATCAAATGTTTTTGTAAAAGATAGATCAATGCAAAAGCTGTTGACTAAACAAATGCCAAAAATATTAAATGTATCACAAATGTATCGCAATTCAGCATTCCAGCGTACTGATAGTGTTCTTAATCAAAAGGGAACTGAGAGGAGCAGCTTTCGAACTCGCACTTCACCACGCTGATACTGTCCACGCTGGGCTTGCTGTTGACCTGCTGGTGTGTGTGTGAGAATGGGAACGTTTCTGAACGTGACATGCGGCCCCTGCTCTGGGGCGAGCTGGAGGAGCAGTCCAGGACCATCTTCATGAACTCTGGAGCAGTGAATCTTCGGAGCAGCCTGGTCCCCAACCCCGCACACCCGGGGCTACGGCTGGGGGCTTTCCCAGAATCCATCTCTCCTCTGGCAAACAACGGCTTGTGTCTGGTTGTGGGGCCGAGGCTCCCTCTCTTCTGTTGTTGTCTCTTGCCTGACGGCGCACTGTCATTAATCGCCTCCATTTCACTCTGCTCGAGTGCTCCCGCAAACGGATTCTTGTTGGTTAAAAGAGGCTTTGGCACAGTTTTGTCAGTATCTTTTGTGAAGGCCCAGGAGTTCCCTTGGCTGTCTCTCTTATCCAGTAGACATCTCTCATCCTGCAGCGAGGCTCTCTTTAATTTGCTGGCTGACAGCCCCATGTCACGAACATCACCCTGATATGACTGCTTTCTGCCAGTCACAAGGTCCATGTTAAATGGCTTGGCTTTACCCCAAGCAGAAGAACTTTCTGAGGTTTGTCTGTCCACTGTTTCTCTGCTGATATCTTTGTGGCTGGTCTCAGGCACAGAGTTCAGTGTTTTAGCGACCCTTACCTCTCTGAGCTGGCAGTTTTGCAGTTGTTTGGCAGCAAAGAGAACACTCTGATCTGCTGAATTATGGCTTTTGTCGATCGGTGGAGGTAGGGCCCAGCTGGGGCGCTGATTGTCGTCTCGAGACTGGCAACCTGGATGTCTGAAACGGTTCCACAGTCCGTTACGGTCTCCCATCTTCAGCTGCTTTTGGAACAAAGTAGGAAGTTGATCATCTGTGCTGTTACACTGTTTAGAGAAGCGTTCTAACATATATTTTGGGAGCTTATTTGGGAGTCGAGACTCTCCATCCCCAATGTTGCCAGTCTCTGTTAGAGGCTCATCGGAGACTATGCTTCTCCTGCAGGGGAACTTTAAAAACTGTACACAATTATTATGTCCAAAAAAGTTGGCAACCTCTATGGCAGAGTGACCGGCATTATTTGTTCTGTCCAGTCTCAGTCCCAGCCTCTTAAAAGCCCGCACAAGGAACTCTAGAACCTGGCTATGACCAGAGAAGGCAGCATACATGAGAGAACTGTTTCCCCAGGCATCTGAGATATCAGGGTCAGCATTGAACTGCACCAGAAGCTTCACCACATCCAGGTGACCCATCTCACAAGCCAGACTGAGCGCTGTGCGGCCATCCTCATCCTGGCAGTTCACATCAGCCCCCTTCTCTAAAAGCAGATGAGTAAACTTGACCCGGGAACCAGGATCTTGTAAACAAGCAGCATACATGAGCGGAGTGCGACTGTTCTCGGTCTTTGAGTTGATAATACGTCCATCAAGGGCGTCCAGAATGAAGCGAGCAAGGTGAACCTTGCCTCCGTGCATGGCATCCAGAAAGGTCTTGGTGCCAGAGCCCTGGCGCAAATCTTTAGGGCGCATCATTCTCAGACAGCCACTTGTGGAGCAGAGCTGAGAGGAAGTCACAGTTGGAAAAGGTGTGCAGCAAGTTGTTCCTGTTACTCAGTGTTGACAGCGAGTGCGTTTTCCTCAGAGTAAGCCTCTGAGAGAGGCTGCCAGCGCTTTTATACCTCACTCCCCACATGCCCTCCCCACGTTTCCAAGGAAACCAATGTCTGAGTACCATTATGCAGTGGCTGCATCCATTCAGCCCAAGCGCTCTCTGCCTAGAGAGAAATATGCGATTTCGACCAAATAATTACTTCAAGAAGAAAAATGCACAGCTGTCCAGTAAGCATGGCAGGTCTCCTAAAGTATACATAGTTAAATGTCTCAGCTCATTTGAAACAAGAATATATCCATTTCTGAATCAGATGAGAGGTTATTTATAATAGTGTATGCATGTATAATGTTGTATTGTCTCACAAAAAAAGGACGACACCATGTTTTACATTTTGTCCTCTGTGTTTTTGTTTTATCTTCAGTTTTTTTGTTGCTTTGAAAAGAGTGTACATCATGCCTGTTTTGTATCTTTACTTCATCAAGGTCACAAAATAAAAGAGGCTGCCTGGAGGCTCTTTGGATGAGAAAAAACATGAAGAGCACCTGATGAATGCTGAGAACAAGACCGGCATGTTTATTAGCTTATTAAATTGTGATGCTAAAAGCAGTGCATTGCTAATATGGGAAAAGTGGCTGCTCGCTGACTTTGATCTTTCCAATCACCGGGGTAACAGACAACACATTGTTATTTTGATTGAGAATATGCTCTCAGCTGACTTACCATGAAATGAAGGATAAATAAATAAATAACAGCATGAATATACAGCATGGTGGAGATAATTAAATGGTTAGCAATTTCGGATGTTTCTATTACTATTATATATCTTCTAACCTCAATAGAGCTAGCAAACAGAAGAGACAAATATTGGCAATGAGGCAAACTCCTTATTGTTTACCGTGTGCCTTCAACAGGCTCCCAGCGCTGCTGTTTTCTTGTGGCAAAACACAGCATCCATTCATCTTGACACAGCAAATTCATCAGTCGACATGACATTCTCCTTGTGCTTTTCACCAAAGGCGATAGCTCTGTAAACAAACACAATTTTGGTCACATTGACTGCTGTGGGACAACACTGTCAGTTCCTCCAGCCTCTGGATTAATGTAAAGCTTTGATGAAATCTCAACTAGTAAAGACTTTGAAACTATGCAAAACACTCAAGTATTGTCACCTGGTAACTGTAGATTGGCTGTAGCGAATAACATGATAATAGAAAGAATGAACAGGGTTTCTTAATAACACAACAAAATATTATCATTGCAATATTATATGACGCAATATGTATATTGCAAGAAGGAAAAATCAATGAGTCTTCCATCTGACTGAGATTTACACAAAACTAAAACTCATGGTAACTTAAAGTTCTGCGTTAGTCATGGTTTTCCAAATATAGTTCCACCTTAGCCTTGTTTTGTTTCCGATTCCTGTCGGCCCTGATTTTGAAATCATTATTACTTTTTGATGAGGAAATAAATAAATCAAATAAATAAATAAATAAATAAATAAGATAGTATCTCGTAATTACGAGATAGTATCTCATAATTATGAGTTAATCCATTTTAAATTTTAAACAAATTTAAAATTATTATTCGGAAAATGGAAAATATTTTTCGTAATAATGAGATAGTATCTTATGGGAGGCCGTTTAGGAAAAAACACATTACAAATGTGAAAAAAACACAACAAAAAACATAGGTTGGCAAGTTGGGTTTTTTCAAGGTTTACATTTTTTTTTACATTGAAAATGTAGCTTACTTTTCTAATTGAAACTCGAATCTGATTTCATTTTACTTTATTTTTTCAACCATGAAAATTCATTGATTTATTTTACATTTTTCCCCCACATTGAAACCAAAAAAATAAAAATCCACCCAAAACAGTTCAACTCAAAATGTGCGTGCAACCGGATGTTGATTAATGTGACCAGAAGGTACTTTTAATTAATTGAATTCGGAAAAAATATTTATTTTATTTTGTACTTTACAACTGAGAATATTTTATCTGCAAACTTAACAAAGATTATACATTGTATTCATGCATATGTTATTATTATTGTTTACTGTTTTTATGTATAAATCACTATTGTGTTTAAATGTGTATGCTCTCCGACAAAACTTAAAGTGAAGACTTTAGGCATAAGCAAAACCTTGCAGACAAATCCGTCGCCATAGTTTACTTGGAACAAATTTGACCACCCAAAACAAAACTGTAATTATTCGTGCGCTAATTACACTCACCGTTGACCAGAAACGATATGAATGAACACTGGATGCAAATGATGGCTGCTCTAATTAGATAATTGTATGCTAAATGAATCTAGCGCCCTGACTGATAGTTGATGTCCCATTCAGCGCATGGTCCATTTTGACTAGGTGCCCCGCAGAATGCCTGACTAAAATTAAACCACATGTCAAGTTCGTTAAGGTGTTTTCTGCGGCTTTAATTTGATAATTAGCCACTGGAGATCATGCTCAACACATCTCCTTCAAGCCAAAGTTGGAAAGTGGAAAGCAACAACTCTCCCTTGGTATGTGCACTTAGCCTGTAGAACGACTATAGGGACACACTACGACACATTAGGGACTAAATTAATATTTGAGCAAGGCTGGAAATTTGACAATTAATGTATCCTCTGCAACAAAGTGCTTTCTTCCAGGTGCTTGTTCTTCACGGACAATTTAATTATCCCAGGTTGATTTGGGCACACCTAGGCACGTGGTACAGGCCATGGGGCAGTATGGAAAACATGTAGGCGACAACTTTTAGACCAAAACAGTATAAGCCTATCAACACACACGATTTATACCGCTATATCATATGTTGATAGGAATGTGTTTTTTTTTTTTTGTTAATGGTATTAGTCTATAATAATAATAAATCAAATGTAGGCCAAATTTATGTCACGGGCACTTTATAGCATTTGAATTGTATACATGTTTTCTTAATTTCTTCCTCAAGTAAACCATTGTCTTGACATGGTTTCCCAGACATAAGAAGAAGAAGAAGAAGAAGAATATCTTTATTTAAGACTTTACCACTGGTACATCTGTTGCTTGAGGAGTGGGACATAATAACTCCGGCTGTGACACTAAAATTACTAAATCATAGTGTTCACTTTCAGCAAGAACAAGTGTGTGTCCGTGCAATTCTCCTTAATTGCAGTTGATTTGATACAAGGAAACAGTGTCCGTTCTGTGTGTGTGGTGATTTTCGTTTTTTATTCCAGGAAAAGGGTTAGCAGCTGGCTTCCAGTCAAGAGCAAAACCATGGCAGATCAACAGCAAGGCTGAAGTGGGGTTAGCACATAAAATAATGCAGGTGAGACAGTGTTGTCAACGTGTTCAAAGTCACTAAAGGGTAAACTTTAGGCTTTTTTTTTTAAGAGGACAAGTAAATGATGGTGTTGCAGCGGAAGACTTCAACCCAGGATGTGTAATCAGTCACAGACGGCTGCTGATATGTTATTGGCTCTGAGGCGCGCCCTCAGTGTCAATCCCTTTCTGTTGTCATCAATTAATGCTCTTGCTCAAGCACACAAGCCAAGCACGGCCAGATGGTAAGCAGTACGCGTCCCCTTAGCCCTCGCAGACTCTAATATCAGCTCCCAGTGGGACAGTTTGAACAGAAAATGAATGGCAGGCTATGGCTTTGGACACCAAGACAAAGTATAAAGGTAAAGCCAATGAAAAAATGCTTAGCTTGACAATGTCTGTTTAACAAACGTGTCACTGTCATAAAAAGAACTACATTTTATCAGATAAACTCAGATATTGGTAGCTATAGGCTGTATTCATATAGTTTTACCCAGGAGTACAGAATCAGATTTTTTTTTTATTGCTATTGTTAGTGAACAGGTTCACAAACTAGGAATTTTCTTTGGTGCAAACGTACAACATAAAACATTGAACATAAAACTTTCTACAGATAAATAATAAACTTAAAAACTAGGTGATATAACCTGAGATATCAGAACTTTCTCATGTTGACTGTACCAAGAGTTAGAATTGAACAGGGAAAAGGGCATTCAGCTTTGCTGCCCCCTTTCCATCTTGAAGCTCTTGGCCAGGACAAACTTTAAAAAGAGATGTTTAATCTCCATAGGTTCTTATGGTTAAATACAGGCTAAATAGAATAAAATACGACTCATTTCTACTAATGTCCCTGACGCTTTGTACAGATATGATGCAGTTTTATGTCAGTGAAATACTCTTCCTCATGAAAACTTATTGTTGTTATTTGAACCAGAAGGTTGTGGGAGAGGTGTGTTAAAATATATTATTCAATCAAAACTTTGGCGCTACAGGTACAGGTGTTGAAAAAGATACATTTGTGACGGAATCTCCTCTGGAGCCTAGTGTGATGTGGAGAAAATTGACTTGAGTGAGGTGGTTGACTGTCCTGTTGCTGGCTGCACTGGAGCAAAGGCGGAGGAAGGTTATGTCCTGTAGCTGAAGGAGGGGAGCGAGCTATATATTTGACTTTGGTGAACCAGCTGCACACTTCATTGATTTACTTGTTGTGCTGGAAAAGTCTTTCTTGCAATGATGCTGAAGAAATAGACAGCCAAAGAGCACCCTCTCCATCTCCCGTCTGACAGTAGCTATTTGTGGCCTTGCAGGCACGTTCACTCCTGACAGCTCAATAAATTGTACAAATGGATAGCAAATGTTTTTATTTGATGGCCTCACTTTGCCACCTGGAGCACTGTCAGAGAGGCATCCATAAGGATAGGAACAAATGTCGAAGGGCCATGAATCATCAAACTCAGAGATTCATTTTGACTAACTTCCATCACATCACCGCTTCTTGAGATTCACTATTTACACAGTTTTATTTTTTTCTTGTGGAACGTCAGTTAGAAGCTTATTAGTTCCACTGCTATGTTCTGCGTGTACTACAATGATAAGAAAATGAATAAAAAGTATAAAAAAGGCTTTTACAGCATAGAAAAGGGCAGATGATGAGTCACCTGTTCTAACTGCAGCAGCTAATAAGACACCGGTTCTGTGCTTCTGAACTGCAACATACAGTATTTCTCTGCGTGAACATGTGTTTTTTTTAAGTACATTTTGTACCTGTGCTTTAAGATGTTTAATAATGATTTACAAATGCATTGAAGGAAAATATTTTTATGACAATTTTCTGTTTGCGCAAGCTACCTTTTAAATGACACAACAGCACAGTCAGCTTCAAATGGTAATATATGTAGCATTTATGTTCCAGTCAGTTAACCCACTGAGGCAGACGCTCTCACCCCTCAGAGGTACAGGCTGAATGGCGATATCGCCAGGCAACAGGCTGCAGATCATCAAACAGGCTGAGAAAGCACTTTGTTTCATAACTAATTGGCGGCTAAGAGGTGTCTGCTGCTAATGAGCCCCATTGTCAATGTAATACATTTAAGACGAGAAGCGCAAGAGTTGTGTACAAATACTGTAAGTGGATTTGCATCACAACGGTGGCTTTCAGATACACCTTTTGTACTAGAGCTGTGCAAGAGCTGAAATACTGCCCAACACAATAATCAATAAGTCATTGTGTTATGTTATTGTAATCTCAACAGTTTAACGGAAGGTTAATAAGAAGCTATTTCTTTTAATTCAAGTATTAACATTGTAGATTATTATCCATCCATCCATTTTCTTCCTCTTTATCCGGGGCCGGGTCGCGGGGGCAGAAGTCTCAGCAGAGATGCCCAGACTTCCCGATCCACGCACACCTCCTCCAGCTCTTCTGGGGGGACCCCGAGGCGACACCAGGCCAGCTCGGAGACATAGTCCCACCAGCGTGTCCTGGGCCTTCCACGAGGCCTCCTCCCAATAGGACATGCCTGGAGCACCTCCCGATGGAGGTGACCAGGAGGCATCCGGAACAGATGCCCTAGCCACCTCAGCTGGCTCCTTTCGACGTGGAGGAGTAGCGGCTCGAGTCCGAGCTCCTCCCGGGTAACTGAGCTGCTTTCCCGATCTCGGAGGGTGCGCCCAGCCACCCTGCGAAGGAAACTCATTTCAGCCGCTTGTATTTGCGATCTTATCCTTTCGGTCATTACCCAAATCTCATGACCATAGGTGAGGGTGGGAACGTAGATCGATCGGTAAATCGAGAGCTTTGCCCCCTGACTCAGCTCCCTCTTCACCACAACGGTCCGATACAGCGACCGCATCACTGCTGACGCCGCACCGATCCGTCTATCGATCTCACGCTCCATCCGTCCCTCACTCGTGAACATGACCCCGAGATACTTGAACTCCTCCACTTGAGGCAAGGACTCCCCACCGACCTGAGATTATTATCCATTTATGAATTAATGTAAAGTTAAGCAGACACGCACATCACACAAAACTGAAAAGTGTGCAGGTTCCAAAGAACTGTAAATTGAGAAAGGATTGATTGGGAGCATTCAAGTTGTGCGGATCTTTTTGCTTTCTCCATTTATGAATTAACACATATAGAATTATGTTTTAAACAAAAAGAGAAAAATGTTTAAATAAATTGTTCAAAATAGCCTCTTTTTGCCTTGATTACTACTTTGCACACTTTTGACATTTCTAAATGTGCTTCATGAATCGTGATGTAGTCACCAGAAATATTTTAGTATAGGTATGAAAAAAAAGAAAAATTGTTCAGGTATTGGTATTGTAAACCAAATATCATTAAAGTACCGATATTAATCGATACCCAGCCCTACAACATGATTTAGTTTACGCAGATACTCAAAACCATGGATGTTGCCAGTGTGCAGGCTGAGCAGGTGGTGCATATGTGGGTGGTGTGGGTGCTTAATATTCATCCAGGCTTTCCACTTCAGACTGAGGAGCAGGACACTTGTCTTTTACACTGGAAGCAAAGCAGAATAGCTGCTTGCTGCAGATACACATGCCAAAGTATAAAAGTAAATTGCATTGAGATTTAGAAGTATTACATTCTAGCTTACAAGATGTGTTTCTATTTATTTAAATATTTGGTTTTCATGTTTTGCATTTAAGTTTCTACCAACTTGAAAAAGGAAACAAGGACCAAGGACGTGTTTTAACTGCTCTGTGTAATTAAACTTTATTATTTTATTTTTTTGTGTGCAATATTTTATATTTCTTTATATTGTTTAATGATTTCTTCATAAACACAAACACACACTTTCAGCTCACGGTGTCAGCTAGTGTTGGAAGTGTTGCCATGTGGTTTGAGAATCAGCAGGCCATCCCTCTACAGCTGGTCAATGAGTCTTCATGTCAGTTTCTATAATGCAATGAGCCCAATGATTCAGCAGTGACTGCTCTCACGCTTGCAACCCTACCGGTCAGCTGTGTTGTGCATGAGGTGGCAGTACTCTCAGGAACACGCTGCTAGATTATTATTTTTTTGACTCACGTTTTGCTTTTGTGAAGAGCTCTTGATTCATGGAGCATCCTGAATGTAGTTTTAGGGCATTTAGATGATGTTATGAATCATTCATTATTAGCAGAAGTCTGATGCACTGCACTGGGCACAATGGCTACTCATTCTGAAATCATAAGGAACACGGAGTTCCAGTTTTCAGGACACAGAGTGACTGTGATGTAAATAAAGCTGCAATCTCAAAGAGTAAGGCAATTCAAATAATGAAATATAGAATGGTTACACATACAATTTAACAAAGTTTATTATTCTGACATCTATTATTACTAAGGCCCATTTAATAAGTGGTGTCTTGCTTGTTTCAACTTATTATAACCTTTATAGTATGTTTACTACTGGAAACTTCTTTAAAAGCACACAAATAATTAAAATTGAAGGGGTTGTTTGGAATTGATGACCACCTTTCAAATTTATGAAGAAGTTTTCAGTAATATGCCACACGGACTTATAGAGGAAATGCAGACAAAATTTATGATGATAGCAATATTAATTGTAATACAATATCACAATAATCGAATCTAAATCAGTGGCTCTCAAACATGTCACACCAAGCAACAGCTCACACAATGTTTGATCTTCCAAGTGCCATCAGGCCTAAACCAAGATCAAATCAGGACTAAACTAAACTGATCTACAGAAGAGTGCATTTGCATTAGGGAACTTGTCCGCAAGTAAGTATTCTGGTAGTCTTAGAAAATAATTGGAAGAAAAAAAAAAATCTCTACTGTGAATACAATTATCAAATTAGATACTGTAAGTGTAATAGGACAATGGTTTTCTGCTTATTTTTGTGGGTTACATAAGAGCACAAAAGAGAGTAAAAGAACAACAATAAACTATTGAGACGAGGCAACAGACTAACCAAGAAAAACATCTCCATAGACGCCCACCCCATCCACTTTCTTGGCATTTTGGTCCACGAGCTCTGGGAAGTGCGCGCCCACACACACATTAATAGCGTCAGACACATCTGCAGACACTGAACGCATCTTCTGCTGCTGCTCCTGCAGGGCCTCTTTATTGAGCTGTGGATAAAGGTCAAAGGTCAATCATAAGATATAGCATGTTGAAACGGTCCCACTGAGAACTTAAGATTTACTTTGACAATCTTTTCTGAATGACTTTACTTTATTATATAGGCAAACTGGGGAAGCAGAGAGAACTGGCCTTGACCCTTTGATTGAGGCGCCGTGGGTTGTTATACTAGCATCTCCTTTGTTTCCTAGTTTCCTCAATTTCAAAGCAGTTCCTGTTATTTCCACCATCCATCTGGCATTCACACGTCAGCATTTCTACTATCTAACACCTCATGTTCTTCAAGTGCCAAAGTCATTGAAAGCGAGATATTCTTAGCAAACATTCCTTTGACGTTTTATTGCGAGAGCTGTGCCTTCTCAGTTCACTTATTAGGGCCTGGACTGTGTGTGAGTGTGTGTGTCACTGCAGGCAGCACTGTAGGGTGAGCCCGTGGACAGATGGCCACAGTGACAAATAGGAAACATTCTGGCACAGTTTGTCTTTTTGAAGATGTAAAGTTGTCCACCATTTTACAGCGCCTGTATTTGGATGTTATTTTAAGTGCATATGACCGGCGTTCGTGTTTTCTAATTATTACCCCTTTTAATGGGATGGCGGTGATAATTATTAATAATAGTTTTACACCAGCATTTCATGATGAAAAAGGATGAGTATACCTGATTTGTCAGCGCTTTAATCTCCTCCAGAGTAGCCGCTTGTTTCTTCATCAGTGCCTCGTTCTGGGGATTGATGTCTGGGACCTTTGACAGTGTTTTAGATACAACACAATCGATTAGCGGTTCAGGTTTAGGAACTTGGAACATGTGCCTGCAGTATCAAGTGTGAGATGGAGGCTGTTTGCATGTCAATAAGTGGTTTAGGCGCTTATGTTTCTTCCCCCATGAGGCAATGCGCGCATATCTGGAGAGGAAAGCCCCCAAGAGATGCAACTGAAGCAAGGCAATCGATGACAGTTAAGAGCCAACAGGTTGGGCTTGTCCAGTTCGGTTACACAGCCGTCAGTGCAGAGAGGACCATTCAATACTGCGGCTGTGCTGATCATACAAGTGATTGTGTTATAACCAGTGCTTAATTTGATCCCCCGTTTTCCAGGGTAAAGGATCCGGGAAATATTTAGGAGGATCCGGCAAAGATCTGATCTGATATAATGGTGTTTAATGAGAGTGTTCCGGCAAATGTTTTGGCCTGTTCCCCGAATCCATACTATCAGCCCAAAAGTGTTCCTGAAAATACTAATTTACAAATTAAGCACTGGTTATAACTACTGGCGAGAATTAACAGGCTGGGGTTGATTAAGTGGATCAAAATGAGCTGCAATGTGACCCTAATGCGAGTAGGGAGTCAAAAGTCGATGGCGGAGGCTCAGGGTGAAACGACTAGGTCTTCACCCCCAACGCGAGGCCTGAATGTCGATCAGCCTTCAGACCCATGAGTCATCCTCACATGGATCAGCCTGCGCTCTGTAAACAGCCTCTGAGTAATGAGCAAACCCGGCCTATGGTCAGGGCCCGCCGCACTCTGCTCACTGGGTAAAGGGTGTTTATGCTGAAGGACTAACGGTGTAAAGAACAGCGTAGCACGTATCAAAGACATGTACTGTTGAATGCCTCAGGTCACGTGTCGTTTTTTTCTCTGCGCTGTTTTGTCAGACTTGAGACTCTTTGTAACCATGGCTACAGAGAGCGACGGATGAGCGGGTGTCGGCTGTAACAAAGAGTAAGCTGCATGTGTGTGCTGTTGAGTCAAAAATATGAACTCACTTCAGGTGGACCGTTGTCATCCAGAGCGTCTGTGCTCATTGACTTTTTCAGCCTAAGAAATCATTTACATCTATTACATTTAATGGTTAACTAATGCCATTATAAGGCACAGCATGTCATATGCATGTAATTTTCAGTAAAAAACACACACATCAAATCATGTTATCAATTTGTTACTTACTTTGCTGATCCTTTGCCCAGCGCTTTCTTCTTCTCTTTGGCTTCACTGCCCAAGACAGATAAGGTTAGCTTAAGGTGTACTTAATTGTCGCCTTTAGATACATTTGTCCAATGCATTTGACCTATCCCGAGAGTGATTTAGTCTAATCCTTATTATGCACCTTGTTAACGGTGCTGTTTACTGTGTTTAAATAGTACAGTGTGTACTATTTAAACACACATATATTCTTGTTTTAATTTTAACAATGCTGACTGTGAGTGGACTTGACGGCTGCACCTGCCCTTTTCTCCTGCAGGCAGCTGCTCAAACACCTGCGTGATAAAGCCTGTCCCGAGATAGCCATCACCGCGCTCAGACGTGGGACAACACACAGTGGCACTGGAGCCTGAGTCGACGCTTTCATCATCTGAGGTATTCTCTGTCTTAAATGTCACCTCATATCACACATTCACCAACATTAGAGCGGAGATGGGTGCAGCTTATCGGGGAGTGTTTGTACCCAGTGTGTGTTGCTGTGTGTGTGTGTGTGTGTGTCATGGGTGAGTTTGCACCTCTCCAGGGCCTTCAGTTCACTGTTGTGTTTTTCTGTTGCAATGTCCATCAGTTTGGCCAATCTCTGTCATAGTAAAAATAGAAAATACAGATTAAGGGAAATGCTGGAGGTAAAGGCTAACGTTAACGATTAGTTGAGTTGTTCTGTCATGAGTTACCCGACTTTAGATTACGTTTAAATAAACACAAAACATATTTATTTTACATTACACTGAAGAGAAGGCACAAACTTAACATTGTCACATTTGCAAACCTAGAACCAGTATTAAATGGTAAAAATCTAAGTGGCATTTGATAAACTTTTCTTGCTTATTTAATTATTATTTAATGTTGGATTCTAAATTATTCAATGTTAGGTACATCTTTAATGTGTCCAAACCTCTGTCGCAAACTGCTCTTTCTTCTTTTTGATCTGTTCGTTCTGACTGGTCCACAAACTCAGCAGATCACCGTTCATCTTCTCCTTCTGCTCCTGCACGCGCTCAGTCGCCACACCGGAGTCTCCAGCTGCTCCTCCACTGAGATCAAAACAAAACTTATAGTCAGCTGTTGGTGTTAGTTTAAGATTACAACATCAAGACCTTTGCTATTATCATTAACAATAATCTGTATAGAGTTAACTCTGTTTATGTTGCAAAATATATATATATAGTTACACGTTTTTTGTGGTAAGGGAATCAAACCTGGGACTTCATTTGTGGACACATTATTTTGTAGAATTGGCTGGTTCTTCCATGTGCATATTTCTTATAGCTAAATCTATAAAGTTAATAAGGAAACACTCACTCCTTTTTCTTGAGAGAAGCCTTTTTCTTGATGCCCTTGAAGGTGTCGGAGTATTTTTGAATCAAATCCTCTCCCTTTTTCTGAAACTTCTTCTCGGTTTCTTTCAGTTCTTTTTCCTGTCGCTTGACAACCTTCAGATAATTCTTGTGTTGTGTCAGTTCTTCGGTAGTCACAGTCACAACCTCTGCAGCAGCAAAACAAAAGAGAGCAAGTCTTTGTTGTGGTTCAGTTGGACTATATGTACAGACAGAACCAAGAAAAATACTTGGTCAGCGTGAACAGTGCTTTACCTCCGGTGCTGGGGGCAGTTTCTTCAGATGTACCATTAATTGCGACAGGAGCACTCACAACTTCCGCACCAGGTTCTTCAGTGAGTTTTGCTTCGTCAGATTTATCTTCTGGAACCTCTTCTTTCGGTTCTTCGGGAGCCGCCTCGGTTTGTTCAGGAGTTGCTTCAGGTTTCTCCTCTGGTGCAGGTTGCTCTACTCCCTCTGGTGCAGATGTTTCTGCAACTTCCTCTGGTGCATGATCTTCCTTTGCAGCATCAGTTGTTTCCTCTGTTGGAGGTTCAGGTTCTGGGGCAGGAGTCTCTTCCTTTGCAGGTTCTTCTGGAGTGGACTTCTCATCCTCTGGAAGAGGAGGATCCTTTTCGTCTTTTTTAGGCTCTTCTGCACTTGGTTCTGGAGCTGGTGGTGTCTCTTCTGTTTTTTCTAATGTAGAATCATAAAATCTGTTGTCAATATTGACATTTCAAATGTTATGTTTTAAATCAAGCATCTGTAACCTAGGATTTCAGAGCTACACAAGGCTCTTTTGCCCTGCTCTTGTAACTTGACACCTCAGGGGCAAGTGGTTGTAGCAAGTCGTGTATACTGTTCTTATAAAAGTGCTATACTGAAGTAGTAAAATGTAGAAATAGTGTATATTAAGAGAAGATATGGTGATGATAATTATGGAGAGGAATATTTCTTGAGTGTGGCATAACGACCATATTTAAATTACAGGGCAGCTGTGGCTACAACAGTAGCTTACCACCAAGTATGGAGTGAATGAATAATGACAGTGAAGTGCTTTCAGAAACTTGGTAATACAGGCTTGTAAAGGGCAATACAAGTATAAGGCATTCTTATTATTATTATTATTATTAACTCAGTATGTTAAATTTCGCTTTGACAAGGCCTGTCGTCTTGTAGTTTTCTCCTGAGCAAAACACATTTAGTATGCTTCTAACTAAAACACCAATACTAATTTCTAGGTTGTAAGTACTATATCTAATAACAATAATTCTAGCAAATTTGCTACCTGATGGAGGGGCCTCGATCGCCTTTGCAGTGGCAGTGGCCGCAGCGGCCGCGAGAGGCAGCTCATAGGGAGAGACGTAGTCAGCAGATGACTGTGTTGACATAAAAAGGACCGGAACTTATTAATGTTCCTGGAAGCTAAAGTGTATCATTAAAGAAACAAATTATTATTTGAAAATACTTTATATTTTACCTCCTTTGGTGCCTTTGTAGTTTTCTCTGTGCCTTTTGTGGGGTTAAACAAGGAGTCTGTGAAGTCTAGGACAGGACCAAAGAGAATGAATATTATACAAATAGCTGTGTAACTAGAGCTAAATATACATGTCTAAACCAGAACGAGCTGAACCCATGTTGGGATTTATAAAATGATGGGCTAATGATGAACCTGCGAAAGCAGCAGGAATGTAGTCCTTGACCTCGATGTACACAAAGAGAGCAGGCAGTGTGAGAGGCATGTTGCTTTCACTGCGCAGGCAGATGTGATGGAAGCCTGCAAGGTACAGAAGCTCCAGAGATTAGAGACTCACCTGATGCTTGACAAGTCCACACATGTCCTACAATGACTCTGTTTAAATACTGTATATAAATTGGATGAGCTTCAAGTCCATACTGACCTGTAGGGCTGGGACGGTACACTTTTGTTACGTTACAATGTGTCACAAATCACGATACATAGAGGCTGATGCGATTTGTATTGCGATACAGTAAATATTCAATAAGGAAATGTAACACTTAACCCCGAATGAACAGAAAAAGAAAGCAGAAGTTTTCTTTAATAATATTTTAATTGTGCCATAGTGTTTGGCAGTCTAAATGCATAAATGCACAGTGCTGCCCTCTCCAGTCTTTATTATTGACAGTAACAGCAGTGTAGTTCTGCAGCCTCAAGATGTTTGATTGTTACGTTGTACGATACGTGTATCATGGGAAACCAAAGTGTGGTATAACAGTATAAAACAATAGCCTTGCCCTACTAACCTGATTGAACAGCATCAAGAGGAATTATTCTGTGTCCCACGAATTTTCCATTCTCCTCATGAACCACAATTCTCAGAGATGCCAATTCTGGGAGCAAGATCTGCAGAGAACAATAAGTAATGATGTTAGAGCTGCTGCCATTTTAATATTCACGTTTTTCCTGGACACACCTTTTCAAAAACAAAAGGCTCCTCGTTCCAAACGGGGTTTATGGCATTGGCTGTGGAGGTCCATTTAGTGCGATATTTTTTCTTGGGGTCATTGGGTAACCCGATGACCTCCACCTCAACTCCAGTTTTTACATTCTTGTCTGATAGAAACTGCCCAGAGTAGATCTATGGGAAAACTCTGTTTACTGTATAGAAGATACTTCTGTGGAATTGTCAACAACGTGGGGCTGAACATTACTTGAAGGATAAAAACGGAACAGTTTTTCAATCATAGAGAAATACCAGGAAGCAAGTATTAGTCTCAGCAGGGGACTTAAGCTGTTGTGGACAACCAAGGAGCACACACACGCACACATACACAATTCACTGGAGATTGAGTTTCTTCTTGTTAAAGCAAAACAAAAAATATATATATCATTTAGCATGATGTTATATTTGTAGGATGCCAAATGTTGAACATGCCTTGATTGTCAGTGTGCTGGCTATAACTGTGTCAATTCTGTCACAAAAAGGGTCAAACTTCTTGTCATTGCGCCTCATCACATCATGTTTAAGGAGGTATCCCGTCCTGCCATTGTACTCAAACAGAGCCATGTTGAGCTGCATGGGGAAATCTGAAAATAGACATAGCCATTAAATATCCCTTCTAGCACAGTAGCACAATAGGCAGGGAGTTTTTAGGATGTAAAGGCCTGCTGCTCCTAGTGATGATGCAACACTGCCCCACTGTGGCGACTAACAGCAACTCATCTTTGAATAAATAAAATGTATAACACTTTTGGGACTTTCCTATATTGTTTCAAGGCTCACATATTTGCTGTGCTATTTAGAAGCTGTTTGGTTCACTCTATTTTAAGCATATTTGATAAGCTTTCATAAGCCTTAGTTTATCTCTACCCATTGTTTGGTAGTTGAGCGCCACCATCTGGCAGCCTACGGTCCAGAAAGGCTGAGGATTATAATTAGATGAGTCCATTCGTGTTCCTTTGGGGTAGATTCGACTCATTTGTCTCTTGTTATATCTAGGTAATGCAGTTAAAGAAAATTCTGCGCCATTGTTGACGTTTTTCAGCGTAAACAAGCTGCTATATTTGGAAGCACATCTCAAAGGATACTCGACAAATTCAACTGCACTTTTGGCAATCATCGCCTCCCCTCTGGTCTCCACAAAAGATGAGATGGAGTAACTCTTATTTTTTCCTGTAAAGATAGAATAAATGTAATAAATCAGAATCAGTTTTTACTTTGTAAAAAGTTATTTCCCCCCCTCCCCCTATTATTATGCACAAACTATAAACACACTTTTGGCTATTTCAAAGGAGATGAATTTGTTTGGCTGGATGTAATTGACTATTGAAGACATGGCCTCGTATGCAGTCACTTCCTGTCCAGCTGTGCCCTGCAGGAAAATGACAAGAAGACAGCTTAGTTCTGCTCTCATACTTTAAAACTATTATGTCAAATTGCACCTCATCCGATGTCTTCATTTTCTCCTCATCCTGCTCATCTGTCTCCTCCTGCTCCTCTGCGTCTTCCTCTACATAAAACACAGATCTTTCAGCCTGACTCTCTACTCTAGAATGATTGTTAGGTGGGTGTCGTTGAGACCTGGGTTTTCCGGGGCTGGTCCAGGGTTTGCGGCATTGGCGGGGTTGTTAGGATCAGCGGGGTCGGTGGGGTCGGCTGGGTTTGCTGGGTTGGCGGGGTCCGGGGCAGTAGTATTGGGGTCAGTAGCAGGTTTCTTGGCCGGTTGGTTGTTGGGCTTAGCAACGTTTCCCTTTTTATTCTTGATCAAAATCTTGCCCCGGAGCTCAGAAGGACTCGGGATTTGTTGGCCCGGCTTGAGCTGTAATACATACAGTAGAAGAGAATAATCTAGATGAAAATTACAGTCTTTGTAAAAAACAAAACGGTATAATCTTGTTTTCTGACAATCGATACAATCAATTAGTTTATCTCATACTGTCATATATTAATTTCTACACTACACACAGAACATGGTAAAACTTGGTCTTCAATAAACCATTACTGTTCAGGTAATCATTGAACTGTTAAATTGTATTAAAAAACCCTATACTCTCAGTAGTAGTGCTATGACAATTTAAGCTCTTGACTGGCCTAATCCTGGCTGCTTCACGGATGTTGTTTGGGACAGAGACAGAGCGAGCAATCTCAGAAAAGCAAACATCCTATCTTCCCCTTGGACACGAACACAGCTGTGAGAAGGTAAGGTGGACAGCCTGTTGATATAAATTATTTGGATTGGCTTCAGAAGCCAAGGAGGGACATGCTGTATCACTTAGTGATATGACACACTAAGCCTAGCATAGTCTGCATAGTTATTTAATAATAATACTTGATTGAAATAATATAGTGCAGTGTTTAACAAAAGCCTGGTGTGAAGAAATCATCTCAGTCGACTACTGTGGCTACTATTGTGGGTTTTGCTGCAGTGCACTGACAGGGTATTTGTCCAGGGGCTCTGTTAGTAGGGCATCTCCAAATATGGTTTTGCAGTAGTTGGCCATTTTTTCTTGTTGTTTGACCCTGTAACAAAAGAGGCAACACATTTTGAGTAAAAATAAGCAACTCTAAATGAAATATATGTGCAAGGCCCTTTCATGATGCATAACATTGTTGCTCAATATGTTTGAATATCCTCTTACGAGTCGACGTGGTTCTCAAATGAGAGAATGATGGGATACTGAGAAGTCTTGAAGGCACTTTCATTTATAGCTTCAATCACATCCTGGCAAACAACACAAGGACATATTACTTTTAATATGCAGTCACATCACTATAACAGAGAAGACAACAAAGGAAAAATCGCGATTTATATTTTGTGACATAGAGACATGGTTTGAGCAACAAAGCTGATTCCCGTATCTATCCTTTGTTGACCTGCCAAAGTGTTTAGTGAGGAGGCTCTGGAGACTGCTCAGACCTTAAATGGAAGTACAATGTGAGAAGAAGATGAAGGAGGAGCTGTCTGTCTGCCTCTAGGTCTAGGAATTGAGTCATTTTGTAGCTTTAAACCTTCCCTGTACAATATGAAACTCTTTGAGATTGTGGTGTAAGTACACTGAGGTTTACAAGAAGCTGTCACTTTGACGCAGTGCACGGTTTATTCATAGGAAATGTTGGATCAACCAAAGACAAGTATTATTAGCATGAAATGGGGCTGCATGATTTCAGACGGAAATATGAACTGAACTCATGTTAGAATAATTTTAGGGGTCTTAAGTAACTTAAATACAGTATTTTGTTGCTCATTGCAATTACTATTAATCTTGCAGTCCTAGCATGAACACTTGTAATAAAATAACCTTGAAGAGGATCTCAGTGGTCATAGTGAAGCCATGAGTGATGATTGGCTCTTCATCTGGAGGCTTGCCTTTCCAACAGTCAAGCTCCAGACAGCGGCAGCCGGACAGAAGGCACTGTCGGTACATCTCAGGAGAGGATAGGCCTGAGAACTGACCCGCTGTGTGAAAAAAACCCCGTCAGAAGACTTTCAGAAAGCACTCAAAAATCTCCCCTCCCGAACCTGTCAGATATGTGTTATGGGAGGACTTGACGAAGTAGTGCGGCAAGGGCTCAGTCATGTCATGGGAGTTGGCCAGTCTGTCTTGCACGACGACGGAGGTCTCGGGCCCCATCAGGTAAAACAAGAAACCCTCTGGAGAGATCAGGCCTTCAAAAAAAAGACATAATGATGTTAGTCAGTGTTGCAGTTCGTCAAAATGCATAATGCTGTACGGTATGGGACCTCTGTTTGCATTGCCGGAGACAGGTTCATATTTGTCCATCAGAGCTTTGATCTGGTCCTGTCGTAATCGAGGAAACAGCTCCTCATTGAGTCGAGAGTCTCTTTGTTTCTCATTGAGGAACTTGCTGAAGTTCTCCTTGGTCATAGTGGGTTTGTTGGAGCTGTAAGACATATAGTGTGTAACAACAGTATTTGCCTTGATCACATTTGGTTCCGATTGAAGGACTTACTAAGATGTAAAGATCTCTAAGATGTCGGGCCTCGGGCAAAGGTGAGTTAGAAATGTCTTGAAGGCCGTTTCAGTAAAGGCCTCAGGCTTTATGCTGTCGTACTGCAGCATATAAACAATGTCTTCAGAGAGCCTCAAGACTGAAATGTATGTAATGTTCTAAATATAGTCTCACTTTAGAGAGATAACTGTAATGTCTGACCTTTCCTTTTGGGAGGTGTGCAGCTGCCAAGGCACTATCCACCCTTTTCTTATCAGCTGGGAACATCTTGTATATACTGTTACAAACAGAGAACCAAAAATGACAATCTTGCATTGTGGTTCATACTGTCCTTGCTTTTTGCTTACTGTTTCACAGGGATCTTGCCATCCTTGTTGGTCTGAAGAGATAGACGTACATACCTGAAATGGAAACAATAACATTTTACTTTATATAAGTACTTTAAAAGTTAAGAATGCTTTAGAAAACTTGTCACTTACACTTTGTCCAAGAAAACTTGTCGGCATGAGTTGTTCCTTGCAGCATTGTAGGCAATTGCAAGTATGTCATTTGCCCAGTTCTGGAAAAGCACAGTGATTTTCATCAGTCTAATAACATAATTAAAGAGCTTCCGGGATGTACAGAATCACCACCAGGGGGCAATAATATTATAGTTCTCCCTGTGAAATTAGGTTAATGGTTATTGGTTTTGAACATAGCACAATTGAGTTTTCATTGGAGATTATTAAATCAGGATACTGCTGTCATCAAGCCTAATAGAGACTAAAAGGCGGAGAGAAAGCGACTAATGACAGGAAGTGAAGTGAACCACTGTGTCAGAGGCAGGAGCAACAGATTGGAGGCAGAGCAGGAAGAGTAAAAAAAAAACACAAGAGGATATTATTACCTGCACCACTTTCTCTTTGGAGGCAAAGAAGTTGTGATAAGTTAAATTGACAGTGTCCATCCCTGAGACTATGGTCAGAGTTTTGGCCAGATGGTTGCTGTCCGGAAAATCCATGTTGAAGACATTACGTACTTTGGGGTGCTGAGGGCACGGAAGTACATAGAAAATTGTGTTATCCAATTGATATTTCTTACGTGTGCTCTTTATAATTCCTTATGAATTAAGTCATTTTATAAATATGTTTGAGAGCAGTACTTACTTATTTTGAAAAAATCATGGAAACACATCCATGTTTACAATGTGTGGCATGTTATATAACACATAGCATGTTAACATTGTCATAATTTGTTTGTATATTCTCAGTCCTTCTGGACATAAAGCATCAGTAACTCCTCTGGGCTTTGAGAGGAACATGTGCTTTTTAAAGTACCCCATTGGGATCAAATGATGCAAATGTGTTCCCTCGCTGCAGACCACATAACAAGCAGAACCCTTCTGTGATGGCTCTTGACCCACGTAACATGAAGTCACACGAGCCCAGCTCAGAGGATGACAGTAGGCTGTGTTCATTTGTTTGTCTGTGCAGGGGGTGTTCTTTGGCAGTTTTGCATTGCAAATATGCACTCTACCTGGAGATAACGAACATGATTTTGCCTAAACAAAGATTTTGAAATCCTGTTCTGATTCTTACATATAATTTTATCCTTTATACTTACCTTTGGTAGTTTGGCGTATTTTCCAATTCGGGTATCTCTGATTGTTGCCAAGTCTAGGAATGTTATCTCCTAGAAACAAAAAGTGTTGATATAAATGAATGTAGGCTAGAAATAGTGGAAGATCTCCTTTGTACATTATGGTACTTCCTTCATGATACTGGTAATTATTCAAATGGTTGCATTAAGAACCATATCCATTTGATCCCAGCCCTTTGTTCTTGCAGAAATCACCTTGCTTTGGTTGGTCCAGTAGAGGTAAAAGCCTTTAGCATCCATCTTCATGGTGACCGGACCCGTCTTGGTGGAATCCTTTCATAGAATTTGAGAATTCAGTTCTCTACATTACACATAGTCCATGTATGATATTAACATTGTACAGAAAGCAGTGGTGTTTCACATTTGTCTCTGGTGCATTTAAGTGTAATGATTGTATAGTTGCACTAGATTATAAATCCTTCACTCACCTCTGACCATTTGGTGAACCTGTCTCCTTTGACGAGGTAGTCTTTCACCTCCGGCGGTTCCAAAAAATATCTCTTTTTATTCATTTTGCCGATCTCAGCAAAATGTCTTCACTACTCGATAAACGTTTTTCTTAGTCTTAGACCATGAGTGTAACCACCACCTGCACTCTAAGAGTGCCTACATTCAAAGACATCATCAAGCAAAGTTCTCAGGACGCACCCAGACAAATATGCCTTGCAAATTAATCTCTCCAAGTCACATGATCACAGGTAAATGCCGTCTGCTACTGCTTTGGTGAGTCAATTATGTAAGAAAAAGTGGCATTCGATGTACTCTGATTTTACAACACTGTGCAATGTATCCTCACACACTTTTCAAATAATTATTTATTTGTTTTGTATTTGAATCAGTGTGTTTTTGACACCTTCAACCACAGACTGGATCACAAAGTACAATGGGCCCCTCCCATAACCATAAATACAGACATTAGTCCTAATTTGCTTAACCCCATGAGTATTTGCCACTGGCATCTGTTCATTTTTGATTTTATCGGGTCACAGCACTGATTTCTGCAACAACATTGGGATATGATTTAAATAAGGCTTCAGATCTGAGTACTAGTATTTCCATTAACCACACATACTCACCTTTTATTGTCTGTCATGGTTTTCTAGCCATTACTTACTAACTGATTAAGTATTATGCTTTGTAGCCTGTCATCAAGTTAACGTAAAAGGATGGTAAGTATGCACTTTTCAGTGAGCTTCATTTTACCCTAAGGCGGAAAAGACTAATAGGCTATAGTTAGTAAAAAATTAAAAACTAATGCTTTGACCTCCTATGAGGACATTTTAATCCAAAGGTTGACAAATAACCTACATTTTTCGCTATTTATTTTATTTTATTTATTTGTTTATTTGGTCAGGACAGTGCATGTTAATGAACATTGCATGTAAACAAGCCACACCGGATTGTAGCCTTAGGCTAATTTGCATCCGTCGTCCTCCATGCGCACTCTCAAACACACTCTCATTCATCCTGGCCTATTGTACATGTTTTTAGTGGTAGGGGAAACCGGAGTACCCGGAGGAAACCTACACAGACACGGGGAGAACATGCAGACTCCACACAGAAAGGCCCCGTCCAGGTGGGAATCGAACCCCAGACCTTCTAGCTGTGAAGCACGAGCGCTAACCGCTGTACTACCGAGTCTATTAATGTTTAGACTCGCAGTCGTCCAAGAGTTTCTATCATAACACTACCCAGAGGACAATTTTGCTGCTCAAATGTGGCTATTTTTCAGCTCATGAGACAAAAATAAGAGTCTTATTGGAGTTTCATTTTTGAAATATTTCTTATTTGTTTCTCCGAAAATTCACTCAAAGCAATAGATGAGATTAGAGGAGGAGACCTGTTTGAGACACCAGGGAGAAACTGTTTATGTCTACCATGGAGACGAAAGCTAGTTCTAAACAAGCCATAATGGAGAAATAAAGATTGAATCTCACTTAATTTGCAAAAAATTCATTTATTTATTTTTGCGAGACAACAAATATTTTTGGTTTGGTTTATTTGGTCGGAACAGTGCATGTTAATGAACATACATGGGTCTCATGCATGAAAACATGCCTTGCTGGATTCTAGCCGTGGGCTAATTTCCATCTGTTGTTTCACATCCACACTCTCAAAAACACTTTTATTCATTGTGGCCTTCTGTACATGTTTTTAGTCGAAGCGGAAACCAGAGTATCTGGAGGAAACCTACGCAGACACAGGGAGAACTTGCAAACTCTACACAGAAAGGCCCAATCCAGGTGGGAATCAAACCCGGGACCTTCTAGCTGTGAAGCACGAGTGCTAACCACCGCACCGTGCATAAATAAAAAAAACGTTTTCATTGAAGGCCACCTATATAAAAGTGTGAACAGAGGCATGGGCTACAGACAGTGGTCAATGCAGTCCCTCCAGGATTTGTGCCTGATTTCAAGGGCCATTTTTCCAACAACAAAAATTCTTTTTTACATAAAAAATCTAACTTTTCTTTGCATTTTACAGCAGTTTAACCAAAGACACACACACGCACACACACACAAATACTTAAAACGGGTGTTGTTTTGAATTGTTGTATAATCCATTACAGAGCACATGCCAATAATAACAAGTAAAATGGATTTCTACTGATTTCTACTCACAAAGTGAGATCTCTTTCAAATCTACATTGGAGTCTAACCTGAGCTTTTGCACAGCCTGTTTCTCAAGATACAAAAAACATGAAACAGAAGCATTAAGCAATGACCTCACTTTGGTCTTAAACATTGCTCAGAATGGTCTGGAGAAAGAGCTGAGAGAATATAAAGATCTAATTTAGGGATTTCCTTTCCTTTCCTCAACATACTAAACTAATCCAGTCCTGTTGACGACTTTGAAAAGCCCTATTTAGCAAGCTTATATTTAATAGGCTTATGGACTTGTCCCAGCTACATTACTTTAGTTCAAACCAACTTTATTGAAAATGTAGACCTAATTTCCCAGTTGCATTCAGGCGCGTGTGCGCACGGTCTGCAGTGATTTGTGCTTTGGAGTTTGTTGTGGGTCCGCTGCAGCTGCTGCTTCTTTAAGAGACACCGCCCGCCCCCTCCAGTATTTTTAGCTGAGCCAGCCACTTCATTTAGTGGGTAAGACATACAGTTGTGGACCGTGTGATCTGACTGAATCTCTTTAATAAATGACATCAAATCGCAGATTGCGGATGCGCCTTGGGCCTACTCTGTCAACGGTTGGTCGGAAATCTCGCTCGGGGTAGACATTTGTCCTGCCTCTGTCGGATGCTGAGGCTGTGTGGATGCTTGATGTCCATTATGAAACGCAGTGCTGCACTGGCTGCTGCTGAACGTAAGGCGCAGTGCACTGAGGAACACATGAATGACAGCAGAACGGTGTAGCTGCGAAACGGCGCTGCGCTGAGGACGCGTTCAAGGTGGTCCTGCATCTATCTGCCGTGGACCCCTGCCTGCTTCTTGTCTTCTCTTGGACTGTGGATAACAAGAAGCATTCAAGACGGAGGGGGTGGTGGAGCATCGAGGAAAAAGCAGGAGCAATATGAGGGAGCGGGACTTCATGCCCAATATGGAGAGGGGCAAACCTGCCACTTACACGGGGGATAAAAAGGCTAAGATGGCAGCTAAGACGAACAAGAAGTGGGTGAGATTGGCCACTGTTTTTGCCTATGTACTCTCGGTGTCCTTAGCAGCCATAATTCTGGCCATTTACTACAGTTTGATTTGGAAACCGACCAGCGGGTCTAATTCAGCGGGTAAACCAGGGGCGCCGGACGGGGTCACCGCTAGCCCCAACATCACCACGAACATGTCCACGAGCAGCAACGTGTCCGAGTGGAACTCTACACAGCCGGGACTTTCCCTGAACGTCAGCAGACCGGACACACGCACGCAAAGCCACGCGTTTCTACGGGACGAAAGAACCGACAGAGCGGCGCAACCTGCGCGCCCCAAGCAGGAGGAAGAACTGTACCCGTCCTCCCAGGGTCACACAAGCGCGGAGAAAATACACCCGAGCAGCGCACATTCAGGAGTGAACAGTTACCCGGACACCCAGGGGATGTGGATACCGGGTGATGAAGAGGACAACACCGAGCAGACGGATACAGATGCGCCCCAAACATCAGCTACGAGAGGAGGCTGAACAGGCCACGCGTCCTCCCCACACAGGACATGGAGTGTTTTAGAGAGCGCCGCGGGTCGGATCACAGCTCTTCCTCTGGAGCTCCTTGTGGATGCTGGACTACACTTACTTTTACTGAGAATAGAGGAGGCCGCGCTTCTTCAACTAACACTGTTCCCTGTCGACACTATGCGTTTTGTTCCATCTGTATGCCTTAAAATGTTGGCTTTACCTCGGACACCTGAGGCCAGTGACCCATACCCTGCCTGTACACTAAAACATGTCACGTTTTTGGGTTTATTCCGTGCATCTGGCTTAGGCTAATCTAATATAGCATCGTTGCATTTAACAGGCTTTGTTACCTTTTGGATCTGACCTGGATTCCCAGTAGAAGACCCCACATTATAAGTTATGCTCAGGTATGTGCATATAACTATGTAAACATGTGCGTGTGTTGGATTGTACAGGGCAGGTGTACAAATGTTGGTCTTGATGGACTTCTAGCATAATTAGCAGATTTTTATTAATGTACATTAGGTACAGTATATGAAATGATACGAATAAACAACTTAGGAAATTAATCATTTTTTATGAGTTTGTAACACTCTCTAGACCATGACCTACTGTTGACATTGTTATGTAAGTTAACAATATTATATTTATTTAGAGCCAGAAAGGAGAATATATACATATATTCAAATAAATGGTAGGTTTTTACCTCACTCCTTACCATGTTTCTAAAATCATCTTTGACCTTCTTTGGACTTGACTCTAGCCCACATTTATTGATTGTTTTAAAGAGGAACGTTTGGGACAAATTCTATCTAAAAGTGGAAAACGAGAAACCAATTATTAACAGGTTTTGACTGGTTGAATTCTGTCCATAGAAAGTGAAGCGTTCACCCTGGTGAGCCACCGCTCTCCCACAAAGCACTTCACACAGTCACATGTAGTGTACTCTGAAGTGAAAACAAGCCCAATCACTGTGCTCACTTTTCTCAGCAGCAGACCAGTGTGTGAGGGAGGCATATTGATTCAAGAGCTCTGTTCTTGCACTGTACAAAACACAGAACATATTACACAATAAGGCTTGCCGCTATTTTGATCTCGCTCCCTCTACTCAACACATGGTTTGGCTTGAAAGGTTGCTTTCTTCTGCCGCTCAGAAGCATCCTTCAATGTGACACTGAAGCGATAATGACTTGATTCTTTCTGTGATGCAAACCATGCCACTAGTCAATGGGTGACAGATTTTCAAAACCAATGTCAAGATGTGTGTGCCTTACGGCTTGAACAGGAAGTCCTTTTCATCAGTGAAGACACTGTGACCATATGCGGCACAAGAGTGGAATACACAGCAAGTCAAGGTGGTGCTGTCAATGATGGGTGACCTGTTTATGCTACATGGGTTGACAGATTTGCAGTTTGCGGTGGCTCTCGTGGATGCGTGTGATTTATGAAAGAACAATGGGCGATCTATTGACGAGAGAGTTCATCACAAGTGACAGTTACGTCCCGGAGTCAGGACGTGGCTCCTTAAGCCAGCCACCAAGACGCTCTATTGCATTATCAATCATGGAGTACATAAAGGCGCACTAATAGGCTCTTCTAAAACAATATAATTTCAGCAGCTGGAACTGTTATGACATAAGCACATTTAAATTTGCTTCCGCTGTTAGATTTTATGTGAGGGCTGACTGATGACAAGCAGAGGGCTTTTTGGCAACGAGATGCAGCCAAGGTTCCAAACGCTTATGTGAGATTTACCCACATTTTATTAACCATGCATCCGATAATCTGCAGTTTTATATGGGGCAACTAAAGGTCAAACATGTAGCAGTACAAAAAGGCACACAATTATTGTACAAAATTGTGATATTTATTCGTAGTTATCAAAACGACAACAAATAATAATAACAAGAGGGAAAAGAATAATTACCGGTAATATTCAAATATGGCATCAGAATAATTTATGAATTCTCAAAGTAAATAAAAACATCCAAAGAAAAGGAAAACACAATTAAACATACAAAAAGCAATAGTAAATGTAACTTATTTAAAAATAAGTCAAAATGACAGTATTAATGCTGCCTAATAATAATCATGTATTCCACTGCATTACTACTTTATGGAAGACTTTTTTTTACCTTCTACACTACCTGCCTACTACAGATTATTATTGTTGTTATTTTAACCTATGTATTATTTTTACACAAGTTGACAGCACAATGAACTCTGGAAGTATTTTTAGCAATTGAGAAATTATAAACTTCTGAGCAAAATAAACAACTACACAACCAGGTCAGGTCATGCTCGTTCTACCTTATGTCTGGAGCTAAATGGGGGTTATATCTGACGCGGATGATCTGAGTTCACAGCACTGAACTGCCTGCAGGAGGTTGTGGCAAGGTTGCGAGGCCTGGTAAGGCTAAAAATCCATCCATCAGCCATAATGAAACACCTCTAGAGCCACTGAGGGGATTAAACCTGGGGAAATTACAGCCACAGGCGGGACACTATCAGGGCTTGTGATCTTAACTGGAGGTTTCATTGTGTGGCTGTTGGAACAAAATTATGAACAGTAGCGTAGAAGCTAGTTGAAGCCACACTGCATAACATTCATTTATTTATTTTTTTCACAATCCTTTTATTTATTTGTTGAAAAATAAAAAGTGGTGCTCACCTCTCCCCACACCTGCCGTGCAACTTTCCCTGGAGCGGGACATCGTCAGTTTCCATGGAGATGATGCTGCTTTGCATACACTTCAGGTAGCAAAGCATTAGGTTCAACAATACAATAGGTCCCCTTCCAAAAGTTTTATTTTGAAAACCCACTGCAAAATTAGTACTGTCGTGCCTAGCTGATCGTTATAAGTGAGCTATGTCTTAAATCGCTTGCATCTTTGTTTGTGTTTTTGAGTTATACAAAAGTTGTAACCTAGAATGTACTGCAGTGTGGCTTTTAGTTGAACACTTCAGAGCTTTGGAGCATCATTTGACCAAAGCTACAAATTGCTTGAGCATGTATTTTGTTGTTGTTTTGCTACTACAGTACAGGGCATTGGATTTAGAAGTCAAACTGATATAACTCGCACGTCATAGAATCAAAACAATATATGTACATCGGCTACGAGATGCAACAAAACTGGGTACTCCGATTCTCTAACAATCCATACACTGCACCAATTCAGTATATGGCCTCAACAATAGAGCAGCGTCACTAAAGCAGCCATAATTAAAATGGTATGGCCTATGGGAGGTCCCACCTGTGCTGTAGTGGAGCAGTTTGCAGTGTAATAGGCCAGCAGGGAGTTCATGTGAAATTAATCAAATCGCACTCCAGCTCGGCCTGCAGAGATCAGGCTCAGTGGACCGCGGGCTGCTTTCATGCACTGTGGATACAAGCCTAAACTCAACATTTCTTTTACATCTGTGGGGCTGTGATTTTAAAGAAGACACTCTATGCCATCAGAGAATTGATCTTAAAAAAAGAAAAAGGAAAAAAAGAAATAAAAATAAAAAATGGAGCCGAAACAGAGATGGGGACCACGGCAAATACTAAAAACAACCTTTATTGTTGTTTTTATTCTACATTGTTCCACAAAAATGAGGCCTGTTTATTGCACAAACGAGTGAAGGCGCAAATCACACCTCTTACACAAGAGGGTGTAAAAAAAAAAAATTGACACTACAGCCACCTCTTCTTGCCATTAAGAGGATTTGAGTGCCTCCAGATAACACATTTCATCCATTCAAGTTCCAACAAAATATGGAATAAGGATCCTACTGAGAAACAGTAGACTAGACTGAACACTATTGCATGTCGTGTGAGCTCCTGATTATGTTTTAAAATAATCAAAAGCGTGAAAAGACTGAACACATCCACTGCTATTTACAGTTACATAACTGTTTACCATACTAGACTAGTTGAGGACAAGAGCTTTTAAAAAGCTTCATGGAGTTGAAAGGTAAAGGCTAAAACAACAAACAGTATTAGGACAATAAATTAAATGTAATTGCATTCATTAAACAGTTCATCCTTGATAAAAAGTCACAAAAACATATCTCTGAACCACTAGGACAGTAAAATGTCACCTCGGCAAACTCCAAAAAGCAAGGCACAGAGATCGAATACTGATAAGTAAGCTTATTAAAATAGTAATCTCCTCAATTATGACAATATTTTCCATTAGTGCAATCGAATCCCAGTAGATAACCACAGATTTGAGACTGGGTACTTTAGATCGGCCTCAGAAGTGTGTTGATTGCCCTCAGTAATCATTAATGCAAAGAGACCGAGTGGTTTTGCATTAACGCTCACCATTTACGGTAAGTGACGCACTTTCAAATGAATGATGAATGCAGCAATAGTTGGCTTTAAATGAAAAATGTTTCGAGAGAGGCCAAAATTACAATAAGCCTATAATAAAATACTATTTTTTTTCTTTCTTTTTTTTTACTATTCTAATAAGGCAGAACCAGGCACAATCAGTTGTGGCTGTTGATTAATCATAAGGCTACTTGAAGTAAGAATGTTTTGTTTGCCACCTGATATGTACCCTCAGGTGTTCATAGCAACGTAAACATTTACTGTTATTGCACTCAAGCAGCATTCATGTATAACAACATATAACATAACTCACGTAACATCAGTGTAAAGTGCTTGAATGTCATGAATATTTAAACAGAGGAAGTGAAAGGACAATTGCTTTCTCACTGACAGGCTATGCTTCATCAGCCAGTCCTTTACTTCATGTCCCTCAGCCAACAAAGGTGTGTTTCAGAATGAGAAGCCCGCCAGATCCGGGTATACAGTCGCCGCCATCTGGTGACTGTATCCGTCCATAAAGTCTCTCAAACAATCTTCCCGTGCTCTCTTGCCTGCACAGAAAGACAATATATGGCACTGATATTAGAGCAGCTGTTTATCAATTTGCCTGCTGTTGAAAGGTTGATGCCGTTAGCTAAGTGGACAAATTATACTTAAAATACTGGGGTTTGTATTGGCATCATAAGTGAATAGCTGCACTGTCAGCAATACAATATACTTAAAGGGACCTGATGCAAGTTGGTCATTTTATACTCACTACTGCCACCTCAGGTCTTATGCGTAACTGCAGTCTCTGTATTAAGCTTGTGCATGAAGACTTTTTGAGTGACCGTGCAGGATTTTAGCCGCAGTTGTGAATAGGTCTGGGTTCATTCTACACATTAGGACATTGCTGGAACATGTAGGGGAATACATAATTTTAACATTTCTAAACTCCATATAGTCCCTTTAATATATGATACGAGTGGTGTGTAATTACAGAATTGCTACAAAGGTCTGTGTTTGCCAATATTTAGACTCAATTTTCTTTTATAAATGATGACATTGGCTCTGGGAAATGGGGACAAAGAGTGCAGAATTCATCGATTAAAAAGCATTAATTCTGGCATCCAAAACAGCCAATAGCTTTTAAAGTGGTGGACATTTTGACACTAGAGCTTCCTTCTGTGATGCTTGTATGTTAGCCCACATTAGCCTCTCTCCTTGTCCTCATCATCCATTTGCACTTTGCTCCATCAGTGCATTCTCACATGTATCGATTCGTGTATGTCCCCTGTCTCCCTCTGACCTTATCGCTGCTGCTGGTGGAGTGTGCTTGGTGTGCCTCCCCGGACTCCAGATTTAGCACAGACAAGCCAGAATCAATCAGCTCCTCTGCAAAAACACCACACTTTGATGATATAGTTTAGGAAGCAATGTATTGAAACAGGTGTCAAGCTCAGTATATCCCGACCAAACGTACGGGAACTCCTTAGGGTGTTTAAAAACAAGGCAGGGGGTACTTGGAATTTCTCTAATTTGAGGTGATTTTAATATTAATATTATTAAAGGAAAGTGTACCCCATGGTCTTTGTAAATGGATACAAAGACCAAGAACTACACTAAACAAAACCGTTAAGAAAACACTGATCTAAATTGTACCTGTGCTGTTCATGTTGCACTTTCCGACTTCTACAGGCTGATTGGCTTTATCAGCGGGACTGAAGCTGCGTGTAGGAGAGTTCACGCTTTTTATTGTACAATCATTTTTTTCGCGCTCTGTAACAGGGGCCAATGATGACTCTCCTCCCTCCTCTTGAGGAACACAACCATCCACTATTGCATTGTGTCCCTGGGGTGTCTTTTTCTTAGGCGAGGAACCTTTCATTGACTGTGGACTCCTTGACTCAGAAAGGGCAGGCTCGTGGGATACTCCGCTCTCCTGTATGAGTTCTTCTGAAAAGCGCACTTTCTTTTCCAGACCCCGTGGGGCTGCGGAGTCCGCTTTGTCGTGTGTAACATTGTCTTCCATTATTTCCCGCACAGGGATAAGTGGATCTTTTGTTTTTGTGTCTTCTCCTTGTCTCGCCTGATCAGCCACTGATGATTCTGTGAGGGCATCAAGTTCTTCCAAGAATTCTTTCAGTGTTGTTGACTCAGGTTCCTATAACCAGATTAAGACAACAAATCTATTATTATTAAGTGCATACTTTAGTGTCCTCATAAGAAAATGTGTCCTGTCCATATTAATAATAATAATTAACCAAAAACATAATTTGTATTCATTTTGTTGAGACAAAAACACCAACTCATTGGACCCAGAAGTCTGGGGACCCCATTTTTAAATGTTGCTTTTTTTAAATGATTATTATTTGTACTTTTTTACTTTTTCTTCAATAAATAAAAGTGCAACAACAAAATACAACAAAAAGGTGCAAACATGACCAAAAGAAAGATCAACTTAAAATATATTTATCAATTAAAGACCATTTGTCCATAAATAGGTCTGTTTTCATTTGCAATCTTGCTGTTATTTGCTCAAAATGAGACACTTCTTTCAATTTATTTTTCCATTGGATAATGGTGGGGGGCTGAGGTTTGAGCCAAGAGACCGTAATCATTATTTTTAGTTTGGAAATATTCCAATTTACCCTTTTTATTTCACTTTGTATGTCTTTCCAATAATTAATTCGTTTTGGACAGTCCCAAAGTACGTGAGTGTGGCCTCTCACCTGACCACAGCCCCTCAAACATTGGTCTGAGGTTCCTCCAAACTTGGATGTGACAAAGGGAGTTCTAAAAAAATAAAATTTCAGTTTTCCTCTCGAAAAACTGGATTTTTTATTATTTTATGTCCCTCTCGCAATGTTGCTTTTTATACCACAAACCTTAGCTTACCTGTAATGTTCCATCTGCATTAGATACCCATCTGAAAAATAGACAAAGCAAAAATCTAAAATTGCACATATTATTCATTAGAAGTGCACTTGAATCCATGCATCAAACAGACTCAACAGGAAGTCTTTACCACTTGAAATTATGAGCAATGCTTGTGTAACACTACACTCTGAAAGCCTCCTCATCTACCAACACTGTGGCCTGATTCACAACAGTGAAAAGCTTTTAAAGAAAAAAAAACAAAAGACAACATGTTGTGAGATGTAATTGAGGCCTCCTTGGGTTATTTAGTCAGATGCTACAACAACTTCCAAATCAAGTCTGTGGATCTTGCGGGGGCACATGAACACAATATGCTTTAGCAGATTTCATTTTAACAAAGACATTACGTTTCTTGTATGAGTGAATTTAATAGTGATATTTGGCATTTACCGACCTCCTGGCCCTGCCAGTCAGACGATCTTTCCCTTTTGCTTTGCTGCCCAGCGCTTGCACATTCTTTGATTCCTTCGTTTTGCTTCTCCTCACGTGACCTTATGCAGATATGAAGATTTAGTTACAGTGAACATATGAATCCGACCAACTATTCTTGTCTGACCTAATACTTGGAAAAAAACAACATATTTTTAGACTCCACATGGGAATTACGTAAGATGTGCTTACAAACAAAATATAGAATTAGGCCTAAGCGATTTAGGGAACATTTCTTCTTGACAATTAAATTTGCAATTGATGTTTTAAAATCAACATTTATTTTGCGGTGCACATTTTATTTTATTTTTTTAAACATTCATATTGAGATTTAAGTTGGATTGCTAACAATTGGTTTGCAGGCAATAAAGCCAGTCCAGTTTACAGTATTTGATGATATTTTTAAATCTCTACTACATTGGAAATGTTCTAAGATGACATAAAGCTACAATAAGTAAAATACAATACAATAAAAATACAATGATATTGAAAATACCTTGTGAATCTGAACTTGTTCTGTTTTGACTTCTTCTTGAGCTTCGCCCACCTAAAACAATTGTAAATTATATTCAGTCATTTGAGATCAAGTACTGATAGCTCTCAACGCTCTCTATGTACAACTCTCACCTCTGCTAGAAGGTAACCAGTCTCCAGATTTGCCCGGAAACCTTAACGGTGGGGGGGGTGGGGGTGGGGGTTTAGGAAAGTGAGATAAAATTCACAAACCAATGATGATGCCTCTTCCTGAGAGCTGGCAGATTATGTGTCTGTCACGTTGTGAGTGCCATTATTCTGCCTTATTGTTCTGGTGACGTCATGCCCACTAACACACCAGTAACAGGCTGCTCTAACATGCTTTGTGATTCACGCATCTACATTTTGCCTTCAGCTGAATGTATCTTGATTGTTGCATCAAATCTGCATTTCCTATTTAGACCCATGGTGTTTTCCAAATAAGGAAAGGCATGCCATCCTGTATCCTTGGACAAAAATAGCTACTTCTTCTTTGTGTCTTTGTGTCGTATATGTTTTAGCCACATGGTTGTTAACTTTGGTCCAAAACATGTAGTTGCAATGACTGACTTTAGGTTAGAATACTGTCATAGAAGATCTGGTACATTCTACCTTACAAGCTCAATGAATGACATTCAGATTCTGCAAGGGCACCAGGTGCTCAGTGTAATTTTCCACTTTACGCACTTAAGGCTTATCAAGAGCAGCTGACCGTAACTGATTGTTTAAAAAATTGTGTGTTGTTTTAAGACTGGAGATTAATTTTATTCTGCTCCTATGCCTGCCTAGTTGTTATCCTAAAGTTTAAACCCTGGTTTCACCTCATAAAAAGTGTCAATGGCAAACCAGAAGAAATGTAGAACGGAGTTAATCCCTTGGATGACAGGTGAAATGTATTCTAAACCTTTGCTACCACGGAAAATTCTGACAATGGAGCGCTTGCATAAAAGAGGGCAGCTGATTAATGTTTTTTTTTTGCTCTAGTAATAAGTGTCTATGAGTAAAAGGAACAGGAACATGAGGACAAAGCAAACGTGTAATGTGACAGTAAGATGTGAGAATGGATCCTCACATGTTCTCAGACTTGTCCATGTCCCAGGCCCGTCTCCACTGGCCCTTGGCGTTTTTGTGTCGGGCGACTCGCTCTCTGTCGATCTGCTCACGCTCTTTCTTCCACCGCAAATATTCCCCCTGCTCTTCTTTCGATGTTGGGATGTTGAGATCTGTGCTGCCCAACAGACTCTGTGAAAAGAAGCTTTGGAATGTATTATATTAAATAACAAATGGCTTCAAACAGTTAATAGTTAATAAAGGCCCTGATTTGTTGCTTAAAACAATGGAAGTGCAAACATACAGTATTGAAATCTGATCCAATCTGATTCCTAACTTTCTTAATGCATTTGTTTCACAACTTTCTGGAAGCAACTAGCTAAAAGGATTTAGAATTAGATGCAAAGCGGACTAGACTAATCATTCCACTATTAGGAAAAAAAGGCCTTTAAATAAAGTCATTCAAAATATTGTCTGTATGTGGCTCCATCGTTCATACATAGAACTGCTGGTGTTATGTTTTAGTGCGGGGATCTGCTTTCATAACAAGCCTGTGGTAAACATGGCAAACTGCCATATCAAAATAAATAATAAATCTGGAGCTTGACTGCAAACTAATCAATGCAATGGGTTTCCACAAGATTGTATAGGCAGGAACTGAGTGTTGTTTCATTCCGGTCAGCTCCTAGTTGATGCAGAAAGGTTAATGTGAGCCCCCCGAGGCAATACAAATCAAAGAGAGCCTGTTACAGGAAAAGTAATGTACAGTAAATTCAATTAAGTCCTAGCCTCCATTTCCCTCTAAATCTCTTTTATTGATTCCAGTGATGAGCACAGATAGAGCTGCTCGCTAATACTGAAAAGGAGATGTGGTGTGAGCTCTTTAGCACTTCAAAGACTATCGGCTCCTGTTACAAAACGTTTGAGCAAATCAGGCTACATACACATCTGTACTCACAGGGAGATTGTGAAAGAGCAGCTAGCACTCTGGAAGTGTTTGCCAGAGCTTGAATTTTATGCAAGTGATAGAACACTGTTATCAGACAGAACGACGACTATCAGGCCTCACAGGCAGGAAAGGTGCCAGTGACAAACTGTAATGGGTGATTTTTTTCTCTCAGGTGTAAACCAATGAGGGCTAAGTAAACATGTTTCCTTCCTGCCGCTCTTCATGGTGAAGCATCTTTGCTCATCTCTCTGTTTTCCTCTGGTGGGGCCACAAGGGCAATGAGGGTCACAAGAGACTGTGGCTCCAGCATGTTCCTACAGGCCATCTCCTGCTGCCTGCTAATTAGCACTATTCAATTTGTCACCTTTATGAAGCCTCACCTGGGAGGCTTACATTATTTATGTTATTATTTGGTCGGGGCAGTACATGTTAACGAACATGCATGGGTCTCATGCATTTAAACAAGCCACACTGGATTGTAGCCTTGGGCTAATTTGCATCTGTTGTCCCCCATGCGCACTCTCAAACACACTCTCATTCATCATGGTCTTTTGTACATGTTTTTAGTGGTAGGGGAAACCAGAGTACCCGGAGGAAAACTACGCAGACACGGGGAGAACATGCAAACTCCACACAGAAAGGCCCCGTCCAGGTGGGAATCGAACCCGGACCTTCTAGCTGTGAAGCACGAGGCCTAACTGCTGTACTACCGTGCCGCCCAAAACATGCGGTACAATTTATTACTTGTACATATTTTTTAAGGAAACACTTGTGATTTCTTTACATGCAAGAAAAGATTCAGCAGATTTTCTTCCCAAAAGCTGATCCAGTCTTGCCTCCTAACATAAAAAGTCTATCTTGAAATCAAATCAGTCGTCCGTAAATGAAATTGTAAGTCAGGCCCAACAGTGGCCGAAGGGCATGAACAGCATCACTTGTCACATGTGACTTATTTGGCAGCCCTTTGAACCGTGCTGTCCCTGCCCCCCCAGTCAGTTTATGGCCGGCCTCATCTGTGCGACAGCTCTGAGCTAAAGCGACATCAGCAGCACACAAACCAAGGGGGAGGCAGATGGGCTCAAGCACGAAACAGCCTCTGCATAGCAGCGTGAAAGGTCTTTCTACATGCACTTTGAGATTCTTTTAATGTAAAGTATTCAATAAATTAAAGGTGTGATAGCAAATTTTGTTGGGGGAAATTTTGCTCATGCAAAGCCTACACAACACCCTAGTTTAATCATATTTTAATATAAATTTGTCATTTCTATTGCCACTGCATGTGAAAAGGCTGAATAATCAGCAAAATTCAAAGAATTTACATTGTTATCTATACATTTATCTTTGTGTGTTTTTATTGAACTAAAAATGTTCACTAAAAAATGCTCCAACCAAAAATCTCATTGACTATATTGGGCTTTAGTTTTGATAGATGGATGTAGTTGAATTAAGAGGGCATACGGACATACAGTGAGAACCAGATGTTTACATACACTATATAAAAAGACGCATATACATTTTTTCTCACTGTCTGACATAGAACAAGAATTAACTTTTACTTCTTTAGGTCAATTCAAATTTTCAAATTTATTTATATTTGCTACATGCCAGAAGAATGAGAGATAGAATTGTCTACACAGTTTTATTATTAAATTTTACAAAGCCAAAACTTTACATGGATTTAATTAATATTTGGTAGCATTGCCTTTAAACTGTATAACTTGGGTCAAACGTTTTGGATATCCTTCCACAAGCTTCTCACAATAGTTGGCAGAAATGTTGGATTACTAGACATGTTAGTACAGGCAACCGGGAATTCCTAGTACTGATTACTTTTGTTACTTAAAAATGGTCTTAACCTGTACTATTATTCTTTGTAATGGTTACTGAAATATTCTCTGTATGGTTTATTTATTTTTCCCATTAATGAAGTTTCACAAATTTAGTACAAGATATAAATATTGTAATAAAGCAAAACAAAGTATAGTTATAAAGTCAATTTATTTAACATTGAACAGTGTAAAACATTTACATTTTTAGATGCAATTAATGATAGAACATCTCCATTTCTGCAGTTATAGTTTAAATCAGTCCAAACAGGTGGATTAGTCTGTACTGAGCCGATGAAGCCGAGGAGCTGAAGTGTCTCAGAAGGTTTCACAGACTCACAGCAGGAGGAAGGGGATCTTTGTAAATCACTGTCAAAGCTCACTCCTCAAAGTCTTCATCAAATACTTTAGTCGTGAGTCCCTATGGCAAGACCAAAACCTACAGGTAAAATGTTGCTTTGTCTCATCCAAACATCTCAGCTGTGAGTCTGTCTCACCTCAGTGTGTTCAGCTCCAGCCTCAGCAGATCCTTCCACAGCTGCACTCTTCAGTCTGACACTGGACACACAAACCAGTTACAAATGTTATTTCACATCTAACTCAATGCCTATTTGACCAAATATAACAATTAGTGCTGTCTTACCTACTGCCTGGATGCTGGGATGGTCTCAAAGTTTTTACAGCAGTTCAGATTTCTGTAAAAAAGAATTACAATCAGTAAGCGCACTACAGGCATATCCACACAGGATTGCAATTAGCTAATGACCTCAGGTGAAAAGCAAAGACTATGGACGTCCTCAGAGTTTTAAGACAAGTAGAATAAACTATATCATATAAAAATCAGGACTAATAGTTGAAGACTAAACAGTTATGTACTAACACTAAAGTCCAAACCACAGGTAAAATGTTTTTGACACAAACATTTGAGTCCCGTCTCACCTCAGTGTGTTCAGCTCCGTCTCATCAGGTCTTTCCACAGCTGGACTCCTCAGTCTGACACTGGACACAGATAAAAGATTATTTTACTAAATATCATACTGTTTAAAACACTGATCAGTGAAGTCTTACCTTCAGCGTGGATGCCGAGTCAGTGTCTAAATCTTCACAGCTGTCACTGTCTGGAAAAAAGAAAAACTTTAATCATAACCAGAAGTATTGGTAACACTTTACATGACAACCCGGTAACTACTAGGTAATTACCTAGTAATAACAGTAGTAATTACAGTGGTAATAACTATTAAATATCAATAAAAGTGGTAGTTCTTGGGTAATTAAAGTAGTTGTTAATAGTAACTCAGCCCAATAATACTAAGTAATTAATTAACTAGTACTAATAACCCAATAGTTATTAGTACTGTTATTATTAAGCAATTACTTAGCAGTTATTGGGCAGAGTTATCAACTACCATAGAACTACAACCTTGAATTTATATGTATTACTAGTAATTACTAGAGTATTACTTAGTATTATTGGGCTGAGTTACTATTAACAACTGCTTTATATACCCAAGAACGACCACTTTTATTGATATTTATTACTAGTAATTACTAGGCAATTACCTAGCAGTTATTGAGCAGAGTTACTTTTAAGTACTAGTTTAATTACACAAGAACTACCACTTTTATTGATATTTGTTACTAGTTATTACCACTGTAACTACTAGGTAATTACCTAATAGTTACCGGGTTGTCATGTAAAGTGTTACCGAAGTGGTAGATATAGATTAATTTAATGTATAGTTGTGAGTTGTTAAATGGTGAGTGCAGACTGAAAAATATAATATGCTATTTTGTGGACATGCTGCACCTGATTTAACATTTGAAATAATGAGTATTACAGTAATAGGGCCAACACTAATATGTAAATGCTGCATGAGTAAAAAATATACAAATGACTGCTGCTGCTGCTGCTGTACTTTTGCACGTGAGCAAACGCTTAGTAAATTACCCTTAAGTATCTATTTTCTGTCTTTAAATGGCAAGTCTGAAGCTTTACTACTTACATTTGTATCAGTAATATTAGACAGACCAGTGTGCGGTCACAAAATTAAATAACAAATGTGTTAGAGCAAGAGTGTTGTTGTACTTTTCAAGTATATATAAAAAAATGAAAATAGTAACAATACATCAAACTCTCAGAGCAATCACAAATATATCCAAAGACACACTTACCTTAAGTAGATTAATGAGAAATAAAAGAGGAAAGGTCCTGTTTTCTGTTTCTGCTCGATGATACACTGAGGGCTGTTGAACACTTCTCTTTTGAATTCAAAACAGTTCAGTGCAATCTGATTGGCTTATTCTGCACATGTGACATATGACCTGAACCAATCCCGGGCAACATAGATTTTAACTTCGTTTTGTCAGTTACGGTTACTAGACAGTCAAGTTCCCGTTACAGGGGCTCAGTAGAGGACACTGGGGAGGTTAGTGAGTGTTACTAAAACCTTGTACTGGAAAAGGAGAAAAGCAAGTAAAGCCAATGTTATAATGTAATGGGACAGAATCTTATAATGGATACTTTAGAATGAGCGTGAGCACAACAGGACTATAAATAATCATTACTGGCATCATGTAAAGTTAGTCAGTACTGGCAAAACCATGTCATTGGAACGGAAACATGTTGCTGTAACATGGAAAAGCAATTAATCACAATTTTGTCTTGAAAATTTACTTCTTACATAGAATAGAGGGTAAATGCTGAAAATTTCAGGTATCCTAGTAATTATAACACTTTATTTCATGTTATGACCGTAATCGGAATTTACAGTGTACTTGTTTCAATGTGGATAATGACAAACTCCTACCAGATTCAGCCAGTATCTTCACCAGGTCTTTTGCATTTGTTCTTGGGATGATATTCACATTTCAGACCACAGCACGTTCATCTCTGGGACACAGAACCCGCCTTCTTTCTTACATTTCTATCTTTTTGATACTTGCGCATAATTGTTTGGACCAATGACTTGGCAACTTAAGGCGTCTTGAAGTTGCACCCAAGGATGAACCAGACTTGTGCTTTGAAGGACATGACATCGTCTGAGCTTTCCCAAATTGTTTAAAGGTTTAGTAATCTTAATCTTTATGTAACCTTCTGACTTTGTAGAAAGTAACACTTTTTTTTTTACATATACAGTGCCTTGCGAAAGTACTAATACACCTTAAACTTTTGCACATTTTGTCATGTTTACAACCCTAAACGTAAAGATTTTATTTTTAATTTTTTACTGGAAGTTCACACACAAGTAACAGACAACTGTGAAGTGAAAGCAAAATGATACATGATTCTGTTATTTTTACAAAAATAGAAAAGTGAAAAGTGTATATACAGCAAGTTTTCATACAGCATTTTTCTGAGTGTCAGGGATAAAGCTGTGGAGAAGTTTAAAGCAGCATTAAGTTATACAAAGATTTCCCAAGATTTGAACATCTCACAGAGCACATGTTCAATCCATCATTCAGAAATGGGAAGAGTATAGCACCACTGTGAACTTACCAAGACACGGGCGTCCACCTAAACTAACAGACCGAACAAGGAGATCACTGGTAAGAAATGCAACCAAGTGCCCCAAGATAACTCTGGAGGAGCTGCGACATACTGCCGCTGAGCTGGGGGAATCTGTACATGGGACAACTATAAGCCGTACTCTACACAAATCTGGCCTTCATGGACGAGTGGCAAGAAGAAAACCATTATTGAAAGGAGGCCATAAGAAATCCCGTTTGAAGTTTGCTAGAAGTCATATGGAGGACACAGCTACCATGTGGAAGAAGGTGCTTTGGTCAGATGAGACAAAAATTGAACTTTTTGGCCCAAATGCAAAACGTTATTTACTGCGCAAACCTAACACTGCTCATCGTCCTGAGTGCACCATCCCCAGTGTCAAATATGGTGGGGGGAGCATCATGCTATGGGGCTGCTTTTCCTCAGCGGGGACTGGGAAGATTGTAAGAATAGTTGGGAAGATGGATGGAGCCAAATACAGGGACATTTTGGAGGAAAAGCTGCTGGAGTCAGCAAGAGAATTGAGGCTGGGGCGGAGATTCACCTTCCAGCAGGACAATGACCCTAAACACAAAGCTAAATCTACAATGGAATGGTTTAAAAACAAACATATTAATGTGTTAGAATGGCCCAGTCAAAGTCCTGACCTAAATCCTATTGAAAATCTGTGGAAAGACCTGAAAACTGCTGTTCACAAACGCTCTCCTTATAATTTGACAGAGCTTGAGTTGTTTTGTAAAGAGGAATGGGCTAAAATGTCAGTCTCTAGATGTGCAAATCTTGTAGAGTCAGACCCCAGAAGACTTGCTGCTGTTATTGCAGCAAAAGGGGGTTCCACAAAGTATTAAGTCATGCTGTATCAATACTTATGCACGCCCCACTTTTCACTTTTCTATTTTTTGAAAAATAACAGAATCATGTATCATTTTGCTTTCACTTTACAGTTGTCTGTTACTTGTCTGTGAACTTTCAGGAAAAAATTCTAAATAAAATCTTTACGTTTAGGGTTGTAAACATGACAAAATGTGCAAAGGTTAAAGGTGTATTAGTAGTTTCAAGAGGCACTGTATATATAGCCATCTCTCATTCTTCTGGCATTTAGCAAATAGAAATATTTTAAAAGGAAGTTATTTCTGGTTTCATGTCAGACATGTTCCCACTGTAGGTAAATGAGAGGTCCACTAAGACAGTATACTTTGAGGATTAACTGTATTTATCTTAAAGACTTCATGATTATAAATATTTCTGTTTTCCATGTTTACCTGAATGTCCTCTGATAGCTGCTGTTGCTCCTCATTTTGCTCTTTGTTTTGTTTGACCTCTTCCTGTTGTGAGAAGACAAAAATGGGGTGTTGGTGAACAATGAGACTGTATTATTTTAAAGGTGACAGACACAGCAGGCAAACCTAATAAACATGGCGGCTCTTTTTTGTACAGTCATGTTTTAAGTATGTGAGAGACTTGTCAACACTGCCATCTCGTGGACTAGCCTGCAACAGTATCGAGTACTTGATTTTAGCTGATGCTGGCGCAGAATAGATAGAATAGAAATGACAAAGTGGAGTAATCAATACTATTGCAATAATACAAGGACAAGTAAGGAATCATAGTGGAATTGAACAACAATTTTGATACAGTAAAATTCGTAGAGCGCAGTGATGGTTGGTTAGTACTATTGTCTTGTGATGTCACTTTAAGTAGCCTACATAGAATTATTCTACCTTTATTAATCCAACCAGTTCTCATTTAAAGGCTTGGCCAAGAGGCAGCACTATAAAGCAACATTTGAAACATATTCTCAGATGGCAAACAGATGCAGAACTATGTTATAAACAGCTTTTATGTACAGTCTAAGCAGTGACGTAACATGACAAAGAAGCACTTTGTTGAAAATACAAAATGAATCATGGGTGTTAGAAGCAAGATATGGACCTTCAAACACAGACAATGCAGACTGAATGTTGTGAGTGAGTGGTCTAGTGCTGCCCACGGACAATATTAATGACACCCACTCTTCTACTGGCAGCCAAATGCAGTCTGGCACTTTCACAAACAAAAGAATGGCTGGCTACATTTTTTTTATTTTATTCTGTCGCTCTCTTCTTGTTCCTCCTCTCACTCCCTGACCCCTTATCCCAGCACGTCGCCAGGCCTCTCTTTTGGCAGCATAATGAGCCTTTTCAGAGTGAGAAAGCAGACGAATGTTAATTAGATCAAATCAGACTCTTTCACGACGGTGGGAAGACTGGGGCAATCGGCAGAGGGGTGCAAGCCACATAATGGGCTGTAAATATTAAGCTCTAGGCAAACTAAGATTTTGGACTAGCATCTACCCTCAGTCACTTAATCTCTGACTGATGCCTTTTCCCATTTTACTGGGATGGGTGTGTGTGAACTGACAGTTTGGTTATGAAGTGCTTCTAGGCATTTCATCTACTCGGGTCACAGCCAAAAGGCCACACCCCTCTCACACAGTCTTAATTTTAGCCTGACTCACGTTATTAATAACATGTGCAAGAAGAATAGTGACAGATATGCCATGGGATATACTGGACCCCCTCTCCCTTAAACTCAGGTGGTTAAAATGCTTAAGACAGAGCTTCATGTTTGTCTAAGTACTAGTTAGTTTGATTGGTCAATGCCAGTGGTAAGGATAAATCTTAGTTTTATACCATTTAAGTGGACAGTTATAAAGAGAACACGCTTGGGTTTGTGTGTGTCTGTGTGAGCGTGCCTCAGACTTCAGAGCAGCTGTTATTGAACTTCTATGCACTCGGGCTAGCCTAAGCTCAGTGACAGAATAGCATTTCACAGCTCAGCCGGCGGTACATATGTCTCATCATATTTGAGTTATTAAGAGCCACTCCTAGAATACTGAGTGTGATGTCCATTTTGTTACTGACAATCAAATGGTTAAAAAGAAAAGTCTGTATCATGATTTCAAAAAAATATATGTGAGAGCAATGGAATGGGACTGAAATTGTTCTATAGGGTCTCAATGTCACTTTGAAATATTTGTTTTTCTATTGATCTTTTTGAATAATATTTTTTTTATGTATGTATGATAATCAGTGTAACTTTGTACTAACAGAAAATAAATATATATTATATTAGTATCAGATTGTTACATTTTGTCGATAGAAATAGCTAGGCAAGGGCTTCTTCGCTCACTGTACATTACACCGGTCTGAATAGGCTTTTTGTTAACATTTGACCCTATTTACAGTATTGAACATTGGAACATGGAATAGACTGACAGCATCAGCCATTATCAAGAATCAGCTCAGGGTAAAGAACTAATTATACTTCAGTCCTGACTCCTTGCGGTTGCTGTAACCTTCGGTCCTATCTGAAAAGTATGTTGTTTGTGCAATTAATTTCACATGAAAAATGTATAATCTAACAAACCTATGCGGGCAAAATCATAACCACTAGTTGTGGCACAATGAACATTTTCACCTCCAAACATTTCTCAGAATATGGTAATCTCGTGTGCTTTCTACCACAGCCTTCCCATCTCACATGTCCCATCTCGGACCTTCCTCCTGCCTTTGTGCTGCATGGGAGCAGGGCGTGTCTGACATCTATGTAAATTAAAACCCGAGTGGTGCTGAGGGGTGCTAGTTAGAGCCTCACAGCTGCTCTGAAAGGGTGGAGAGAGTGTGTCCAGTGCTAACCTGAGCTATTGTGTCTGTCTTGGTCACACGCGCTGGTTGTTTCACTCTCGACTGTCCTTCGTCCCTCTTAATGTCCACATGGCATGTACTCTTCTCACTCACCACCCTCTTACCCTGAAATGCAGAGGGCAAAAGGATGGGCAAGTGTGAAATGGATATTTTAATAAAGATTCTATCAGATGAAAAACAAACACGCTTGATTGCAAGTTCCAATCAAATAACACAAGAATAATGTACATGTATACATGTTTGCATAATACAGGTCTCAGGACTCAGATAAAATACTTTAACCAATTAAACCCCACCTGAACCGAGCATTTTTGCTAGTTTGTCTTTACCCAAATCTAAATCTAAAAGCTTCTTGAAAAAAGTGTAAAACAGCAACAAAAAGCAATGAAAAAGTGATGTGATGAAAACAAGACAAAAAAGCCAAATAAGAGCAACAGAAAAGTGTCAAAAAAGCAACAAAAGAACAAAAAAGTGATAAAAAATGTGGCAAAAGTGTTTGATGAAAACTCAACAAAAGAGCAACAAAAATGGGACAAAAAAACATTAAAAAGTGACAAAAGTGCAACAAAAAAGAACATGATATTTTTTTTTTTTTGAAATGTGGCAAAAAAAGAAGTCAAACCGAGGAATAAGATCCATTCAGATGAGTTCTGTGGGTCTTAGCTTTCAAATGAGGCGTTACATTGGCCTATACGCTGTGTAACCTTTGACATTTGGGTAAAGTTGAACTGCAGAAAATGGGGGGGTTAAGAGGTCAAGTTGATGTGCCTCAGGACTAGTACCATTTTAAAAAGGGTACCCGAAGCATCCTAGGGTTCAAGGCCAATAGTTACATGGACTTGTTTTCACACATTGTTGGCGTTTCAATTCGTCTTCTATAACCATAAACTTTTCGAAATATTAAATATAATTTGATGATGAACTTCACAGGGAAAATATTGAGACAGGCCTGTATTATCTTTTTAGGCTATTTCCACAGATGCAAGATTCTCCCGTCAAGCCAGATTAGCCAATGATTTATGCACTATAACACTAAAAAGGATAATTCACTCATAATAAACGACTGTAAAATAATGTACCTTTTTTGCCGACATCGTAACCGTTAGCTGTGTCCTTTGCTCTCGACCTACACCTTGTGACGGGCCTTCTCCTGCTTGGTCGGACACGGAGTTGAGTGGCTTTGTTATCACCACACGGCTGTCCTATTCCAAAAAGGGGACAGGAACGTTTGTCAGCTAAATAGTCACTCTGGCACCATGTTTATTTCCTTACTCACACTGGTGGCGTTGCTGATGGTGACTGAGAGGTCATCAGCTTTGCCCTTGCAACACTGCAGAGCCATGCCCTCTTCTTCGGCCATTTTACGATCTTCTTCCACCTCCTAAATTGAACCATAACAAAACACTAATGGACTTAAGAAGCCGTGAGATGAACTGCCGCAGCCCAAACCAGAGAAGTAGTGAGATGTCTTCAAACGCTCTTACCTTGTACCTTTTCATCAGTGCTGCATTCTTTCTGCGAAGAGCTTCGATTTTTTTGTCCAGCTCTAAATCCTTGTCATGATCCCTTTTGGGAATCAGGTCACTGGAGGTCTAGGAAAAGACACAATGAAAAAGAGCCTCTGAGTAATAAAGTTCTATTTATATTTGCAGAAATGAATCCCTGTGCCCCCTGCATCTTGAGGCCACTGGCTGCAGCGCTGCACTCGTACCCGTAAGGTGTGGGCTAATTATTCTTTTTAACAAGGTTTCCATGGGACAATAAAAAGCATAAAGTCATTATACAGTCCTGATCAAAAGTTTAAGACCAGCTGAAAAATTGTCATATTCACATTTTGCATGGTTGGATCTTATCAAGGTTCCAAGCAGAACTTCAATATGCAACAAGAAGAAAAGGGAGTGAGAAAAAAAAATGGAGTAAAGATTATGTTGAAAACAACAAATAAACTGAAATAGGCTGTTTTGCAGCTGATCTTAAGTTTAGGGCCACATGCCTTAAAAAGGCCAACTCTGTACAAAAATATGTATTCAGTGCCATTTTCTGTCAATGACGTCCTGATGGCAAAGGCATTCTCGTTTTGAATGTGGTCGGGTTGTTGAGCAGGCCCTCTCGCAGCGCTGCTGAAGCGATGCAGTAAAACGGTCATTTTGAATTTCTTAAACGAAATTCAAAATCCTGTAACATTTCGACTGTAACATTTAAGTGGAGGATAACCCTAAGGGTTATGGAACAAAAAAGTCAAGGGGAAGACTCAAACAAATGCCTCCAGCACTGAGCCGGAGGATCTGATTGGCTGTCCGTCAAGACACTGGATGATCCTCGACTTAAATGTTACAGGAGCCGACTAATTTTTGTCATTTTACAACTGGTCTTAAACTATTGATCAGAACTGTATTACTTGTGCCAAAAATACGGCCTTAAAATGATTTGGTTTCAGCAGGATGCACATTTCTTTGAAAATAATGGCACTTCTTAATATTTGCAACTCCACATTTTAACAAAAATACAACAAATATGGTCCAAAACATGCTCCACAGCAGGTTTAGATTTTTCTTACATTATTTGCTCAAAACTTGCCTGTTGTGGGGAAATTTGGACATTTAATAGTATATTTAACTTGGTAAATACATAAATTCATTACTCTATTGTGTTTGTGGCATTAATATCTGGGCACTGATATGGCATTAAAAAGCTTTAGATTTTACCCTGTATTAAAGTCACATAGTTTTGATATATTTTAGTGCATTGGTTCTAAAACTTTTCCCACCAAGTAAATCCTAAGAACAAAAGAATGATCTTTGCAATGGAACACAACTGAACTAGGACAAAATGTGAGCTGTATCAGGACTGTAGTAGAGCTAAGCAAAGTCTGAACCATGACAAGTAGTTCTGAACATGGACAAACCCTAAAGAGGACAAAACTGTACACAGTTTGAGAAATACTGTTTTAGCCAATAACCTTTTAGGACATGCTTGTATTTGGTGTAAATTTAATAAAATATTACAAATAAAAAGAAAACTAAAACTTAGAAGGTTGGCAGTTAAATCACTGCTCCGTTGTTGTGTCCTTGGGCAAGGCATTTTACGGCTTTGTATAAATGGAGTGAGTAAGTGACTGATTGGTCAGATAGGCCAATGGGGCAGTTTAATACTGTAGTTATGTCTCTAGGGAGGAAATGAACAATCATTTAAAGTAAATGTGCGTGTTCAAAAAGCAAATTATAAATGTTGAACATTATTATTAGTTGTAAATAGATGTCTAGCAGTCTAATCTGGAGCAGACGAAATAACCGGTGCTAAGGTTCACACGGGCTCACAGATGGGACCGTCATCTCAGGGCTCAGTTACACAGAAGGCATTACTATGTGGTGCATCCTAAACATCTTGATGTAGTCAGCAAGAGCACGCCTCCTCACACAACTTGAACTAGAACTTAGCATATGCTCTCTCAGAATGGATCTTATGTAACAACTACTTACCGTACTTCTGTTAAGTATAAGAACAAATTGAGTCCCAAAGTTTTTATAATTATTATTTTCTTTTCCTTTAATGCACCTGAACGTCCTGGTTTAAGAGAAATGAAAAGGAGGAGTTTTTGACAAAACTATTATTGCAAAATTGGACCAAGGACAGCTACGATTATCTACTTTGTCATGGGATCAATTATTTGTAACATTTTATTTTATATTCACATCTTGTATATTCAGTATACAAGAGAATATACTGTGGATTACTATGTCAAGCAGAGTGCAGGTTTAGAAATTTCTGGACTGTGGGTTTGTCATGAGCGAGCCAATCACATCTCGCCAGTGAGAAGCATTTGTAGTCATGTGCGATGCTGGTTTCCACTAGCTGTAAGCCTTTTCATTGGCTGTCTGTGTGTGCGCATGTTTCTGCTATATACATCATTTCATTGTTGCAACTAGTCAAACTATGTAACATTCCACCCTGAAATGAGATTAAAACACTAGCATTAATTTCATAAGGGCCATTTCAAATGTTTCATTTTGACAACTCAAAATGCTTGGTGCTTAGCTGAACGTTAGAAGCATGTTTAGTATTGCTGGCTGGTTTCTGTTTTGAGTTTTGCATAGTTTAGTTGGTCATGTGACGTCGCAAACATACAACCTGTAATGTGCCTTTGATTTAAAGTGGCGGGTTAGTACCAATAATGAGTCGTAGAAATAATATTTTTTCAACCCTTGACACCTCACATGTTTTTGTGCCCCAGTCAGGAGATCATTGGTTTGACATAGGTTCCCAACCAGTACATGTAAATGCACTGGTACATTTTTTCATATATTATAGGCTTATATAGCAATTATTGATATTGGCCTATTTGGAGGAAGTTCCCGCTCGATGAAACATTTCCATTCTCTCGCCTGCCTCATTTGTTGTGAGAAGTTAAACCTTCTTGGACGAGCAGCAACGCCAAACTATGAGTCAGGCATCCTCCACTGGTGCCCCGGTGACGACAAGAGAAACGCTGTGTGCTGTATGTGATATCATAAGCACAAAATGAAGATGACTCACAACTGGAGAGTGTTTATGCCCATCACATCCAAACTGCGAAGAATGATGCAGACCACCAGTTGCATAGGTGCCCAGTTAGTTGTAAGTTTTGAAGCCTGTATTGTCCAAATCAGTTCACACCTAGTAAAAACACTTGAAAAGTTGGGTGCACGCTGGAAAGTGGTTACCGCATAGCTACTAGTTGTCAGGGTATCCAAACACAACAGACCATGAGGACATACCACTAAGAATAGGCGCAAGAGAGTAGACACACTGCTGCCCCTGATTTTTAGTACAAGCGCAGTTATAGAGCAAGGATTTCTATGGCTATCCTCACTATATTGCGCAGACATGAAGTTGAATTTCAACTGATGAGACAGTCTTTTTGGTGTGCCAGCGGACAGCCACCATGCCCAGCAGCCTGTTAGTGGCAGGGAAGGGGAGGGCCTGCAGAGAGAGAGAGAGTGAGAGAGCTGCCAAGGCTTCCCTCATAGCCAGCCACATCAGAACTACAGCAGGATAGAAATGGAGGCACGCCGCATGAAACCAGGTTATAGCAGAGATGAGAGGAAACCTAATAACACAAAGAGAGCGGAGAAGAAGGCTTGTACTTACGGGGTTGTCCATGTCAGCGGCAGAGGCTGGGCAGAGTCCAGGAGTGAGGCAGCCGAGCCGGTGGAGAGGGTAGCCTGCAGTTGCCGATCATGCCTTGATTACAATGAGCCAAGTTGGGCACGCAGCCAAGACGTCTAACCAATGCACAGAGCTCCCCTGTGAACAGATTTCACAGCAGCACCCACCCGCCTGTCCTCCCGTTCCCCTTCTCTCTCCTGTCCTCGCTCTGCCAGCCCTCCCACCCTTCAGCACATATGCTCGCTCACTTTAGCTCTCCCTCTCTCAAGCACTTGCTCTTTCGCCTCCTTAGTTATCCTAAGCTCTGAGGCTGCATAGACCTCAACACTTGCACATGCAGTCATACATTCACACACAACGTAACAGCATTCGTAGATCAAAAGAAGAGTCTTGCACCGAACAACTTATGTGGTCTTGTTTACAACAACAAACATGACCTGACCATGAGACTATGTCTTGGTTGGGGGCAATAATCCTCATTTCATTCTTGCCTGAAAACAATATACAAGGCTGCATGCAGGCAGTGAGGCAAACAAAATGTCACCAATGCCAGGCATGTTATTTATTTGAGTGTCACTGCTTTGCCCATTTCTAGTTTTATAGAACACACATCTCTGGAAGCTGCCAATTTAAGCCACAGCATTTCTAGCATACCCCAGTCGACATAGCACACATTCTGAAGAATTAATCTTCTTAGAAAAAACCTGGCTCTTAGTGTTTGAATAAACGTAAAAACATAGGTTACTAGTCGTGAGTTTGAATACATTATTTGTGTATTTTTTTTTTTTTTTTAAGGTACATGGCGTTTAAAGACCGAGCTTTAAAGGCCATGTACCTGATTTCTGTTTGTTTGTTTGCGAACAATAAACAAGCATGTACATTTGAAAACATTAGTAGTGGTCCAAACCTTATTAACACAATAACAAATTGGTGACTAAATCAAAGTGCTTCCGTGCTGGGCAGGCATGGATGTGTCACATTTGCCTCATTAATTACCTGCTGTGGTCATGCTGTGCTGTTTAAAATGTGTGGAGCGCATTTATTGAATTAATGACTTGCAGAATTGAAATATACAGACACAATTTGACATATAATGTTAAGCATCTATGAGATAAATTGCATAACATATACATTCTCTCTCCTCAGTTTTATTTTATAGCCGGTCAGTGGCACACGAAATACAGAGTAGTTTGCCCAGGACTTGAGACGTGCAGTGATCTATTCTCTTCACTAGAGGTCCCTATTTAACATGCTCACTGTTGCGCGGGGAGTTGGATGACTTTGGAGTCTGTGGGTGTCTCAATTTATTTTCTTTTGCATGTTTGTACTGCAATAATAAAAGCAAAACAAACAAATTATGGTGGGTCTGTTCAATTACAATAAGTGGACTGCAGAGCAATTTTCACCGGGTCTCAGACCTTTGAAGGATCTTTTTTTCAATGTTGAATCAATAGAAATAGGGGAAATCCTATTCTAAACTATGTCAAGTTAAACAGCATATTTCTCTTTTTTGTTGAAATAGGCCTAAAGAAGTTGATTTGGGTCATTCGATGCTTGGGAAGGTGATGAGAACGGCTTTAATCAATACTAGGCCTGATGTAAACCTGCTTTTGTCTATCCTGTTCTACAATAACACGCTAAATTAAGTATACGTTTGGTCAAATTACATAGGCCTACTACAAATAAAGGCAATAAAGTCTTTATTAAGAAAGTGTATAGAAATAGGTTTTATTTGATCTTCAGTTTAGACAGGAATGTGACAAAGTGAGCTCTGCCACAATTACATACTTTTAATCCATGTAATCAGAAAAATAAATTATATATTTTTTTGTTTTGTTTATGCTGTACTAATGTGACGTCAATTATGTTATAAGGAGAAAAGGACAAGGAAGAGAGGTTGCTTAACATAGGGTGCATTGATTGTTGGGAGTTCATGGGAAGTCTGATGAAATGAGTGGCCAAGGCCTCAATGTTTTAGTTGTGTGATGCAAAATGTCAAAATTAAATAAAAGTCTCTATATTGTATGTTTTACAGTTTATTTATAAAATGACCACAGAAAAGTTAGATTCTTAAGCGTACAGTAGTTATTGCATCACAACATTAACTTTGTCCATACTGCCCGTTTGCTAAAAATGACTGGACACCATGCTCTGGTAGTGTGATTTAACCATAGTGGAAATGAATAATTACGTTTAACAGCATTAGAGGAATTACAGCTTTATGTTCACATTTGAAACTTTTCTCATGATCACCCACATATGGAATTAATTGCACAAAGGACAGTGACTAATAGACAAATGAATTAGGTTGATGGTCAATTACCAAAACAATGTTTTAAAAAAGACCATTGATTTGTTCAGTGTCTGGGTCCAGGTCAATATCATAGAAGCAAGGTCTTGTGGGAAGGCCAGGGATAGTGGGCATCTATGACAAATAAGCATAAAATAATTGTTACTCCTCAAATCAAAAGCACAAATTAATAATTCATTAATTATTATATCACATCTTAACAGTTTGCGATGCATTCAGTTCTCTGGAAATTATATTTATGGTTATATTCTTACACTGTGTCACTTTGTGTAGGGTTTTGCAGGAACATTGTAGTTAACTAGTAGTGGCGAAATCATGATTAGCAAAAAACGTTTCTCAAAGACTTATTTGTTTAGTGAGAAAAATTTAAGGTGCATGAAGTATCTGCTGTTTCCAAGTGTTGACAATAATAACAAACAAGGTCTCTTACCGTGCCAACCAGAGGGATAAGAAAGCCAGCACCCACACTGGCTCGGATGTCTCTGATTGGCAGGATGAAGCCTGTGGGCACACCCTTTTTGTCTGCCTCATGAGAGAGAGACAGGTGGGTCTTTGCCATGCACACCGGAAGATTGCCAAAACCCTGCAGGGAATGGCACACTCATAAACAAACCTTTAAAGCATCTTAATCATGACGATCTGTCAACTTACAACGGAACAAGTTTGAAATAACAGTGACAAACCTGTTTGGTGTAGAGCTCCACCTTGTGTTGAGCCTCAGGAAGAAGCTCAATGTCATCTGCACCATAAATCTTTTGGGCAATTGTCCGAATCTTGTCTGTAATAGATGACTACAGACAAAACATTCCCTTTAGTATGCACCTCTAAGTCTTTGTCACTTCACAATAATAAACAGCGAGACATGTTTGTTTTTTACCTCCAAGTTGTACAGGAACTTGAAGTTACTGGGAGACTCAGAGGCTCTCTGGACGGCCTTTCCCAGGGCCAAAGCTCCAGCGCCACCTTCAGCCCAGTGCTGGCAGCATACTGCATCAAAGGCTCCAGCTAACATGGCCATCTTGCAAACTAAATCTAATTCAGCGTCAGTATCCATCCTGCAGTTGGTAAGAGAACCATAGACAGTAGGTGTTATTGATTGGGTAATTACAGCTTTTTTTTTTCTCTACTCTTACTTGAATGCATTAACAGCCACAACTACAGGCACACCAAAGTGCATAGCATTTTCAATCTGCTTCTTCAGGTTACTGCAGCCATTCTCCAGCAGCTCCAAGTTCTAAATACAAACAAAAATATGCCTATTGTAAGCTAATGTAAGGCTCGTTTAGCTCTAATCCAAGGACTGGATACCTCTTCCACATATTCCTTGGGCAAAGGCATCCCAGCAGTCACCTGTGCAGAAAGAAAAAAATAGGAAGGGGAAGAAAATAAATGCCACAATTCACAACTTACTTTCACAATGTTGTTGTACAGCCCAAAGTACATTGTAATGATTTGTAAGACAATTAAACTCACTGTAGGCCCTCCTCCGTGCATCTTCAGTGCTCGGACAGTGGCTACAAGCACTACTACATGAGGCCTCAAACCAGAGTATCGGCACTTAATGTTAAAGAACTTCTCCATACCAATATCCGCACCAAAGCCAGCCTCCGTCACTGCATGAAGATGAGATGTTAAGATCACTTTGTTTACCAACTGTCGAGATTATATAGCCACTTGCATAACACTTACCTACAAATCCTTCAGGTCCCACAAGTTTCAGGGCTATTTTGTCTGCCAGGATGGAGGAGTTGCCATGAGCAATGTTGGCAAAGGGGCCAGCATGAACAAACACCGGTGTTCCCTGTAGTTTGCACAAATGTATGTTAAAGTCAACATAACCTAAAGGTAGTGAAATAATGTGCAACTCCCACCTCTAGGGTCTGCATCAGGTTTGGCTTTATTGCATCTTTCATGAGGACCGTTAAAGCGCCACTCACTCCCTGTAGTTACAAAAGCAGAGTTCATCAGTACAGTATTCTCTTTCATGTTTCCACATTAGCTCTTGTGAGTAAACTGTACCAGGTCCTCTGTTGTTATGGGGTCTCCATTTCGGCTGGTGGCTACAACCATTTTGGCCAGTCGCATGCGCATATCCTCCAAGCTGGTGGTCAAGGCAAGGACAGCCATAATTTCACTGGCCACTGTGATGTCAAACTGTGCCTAAAAAAAAAAAATAATAATAATAATGTTTAACCTGGTAATGTCCCATTAGATTAAGACACAGCACTTCTATCAGGAAGACAAAAGTTACCTCTCTTGTAAATCCCTTTTCTGTTGGAGACTGTCCAATAGTGATCTTCCTCAAGAAGCGATCATTTGTATCCATCACTGTAGTGGCACACAACAACTCATTTATAATGGGCGCAGCGGTTAGCGCTCCGGAATTTACAGCTAGGTCCCAGGTTCGATCCCTAGCCAAACGGGGCCTTTCTGTGTGGTGTTCAAATGTTTGCATCTGCGTAGGTTTCCTCCGGGTACTCCGGTTTCCCCTATCACAAAAAACGTACAATGGGCCAAAAGGAAAGAGTGCGTTTGCCTATGAGTGAGAGGAGGGGTCTCACTCCAGTCAGTCTACCCTGGGGCAGCTGTGGCTACAAGAGTAATAGCTTTGAGAAGCCGGGTAACACAGGCTTGTACAGCGCAATACAATTTTATACGTTTATTATTCATGATTGTAGCAGTAGTTTGTTCAAGCTTAACAGGTAAAAAAATCCAGATATTGTACCTCTCTGCCAAGTGACGGCGCCAGGGTCAATGTCCAAGCGTGCAAAACGAGTTATCTCCTCTTCAGTAAGAGTTGAGGGATCTGTCTTTTTAATACCAAGTTTCTGATTTAGAAAAAATAAATAAATAAAACTGTTACATGCAAGTAATTTCCGCAAAATTGTAAAAAAAAAAGTTGTGCTTTTAGACTGACCTCAAGTCTTTTGATCTGGATTTCTGAAAACAGCCTTTTTCCTCCGCTGAGTGGAACTAGGCGATTGTAAAGAGCCTGATACATAAAGATTCTAGTGAAACTCATGAACTGACAGTTCAAGTAGAAAACAGTGAATAAATACCCACTTTATCTGATTGTGTCGCTTCATGAAACATGCGAGCATCAATGGCAGCAGCCACCAAGTTATTGGCGGCCGTAATGGCATGAATGTCTCCAGTGAGGTGGAGGTTGAACTGGAGCAAAAAGTGTTTTTAATAGATCATACTATAATTTATGTACATTTCTAACATGCAGTTTTTCAGTACCTCCTCCATAGGAATTACTTGTGAATAACCACCACCTGCAGCACCACCTAGGGACAAAACAACAGTTCTTAAAATAAATTGATGGTTCCCTTTTTTTTTACAAGACTAACCTTTAATCCCAAAGGTGGGCCCTTGAGATGGTTGTCGAACACATGCAAATACATTGAGATTCATGCGAGCTCCCAGGGCCTGCACAAGGCCAATAGTGGTGGTGCTCTTTCCCTCTCCCAAAGGAGTGGGTGTGATGCTTCAGAAAAAATACAAAAGCAATGCCAAAATGTCATGAAACAATGTTTATGTACAGTACAAGTGTAAATATTAAGATAAACATCCATCCATCTAAACAACACACTTAATAGAAATATACTTAACATGCTTGATACCTCATAAACTTAGAACAGAGAGAACATACCCAGCGACGACAACATATTTGCCATCTGGCTGTGCCTGCAGCCGTTTCATGATGGATAGTTGAACTTTGGCTTTGGTCTTTCCATAGAGCTCCACTTCATCTGAAAGCAGACCCACTTCCTTTGCCATTTGGTCGATGGGTTTTGGTATACAGGATCGAGAAATCACAATGTCACTGATGCGAAGAAGACACAAAATTACCAATTATTAACAATTGTAGTTAATGCAGTTTTGAAGTGAAAAAACACTTACCATGGCACGGGTTTTTCAAGTTTCAATTCATTGTAAGTAATATTCCATTTTCCAGGACGATTGCACTCAACACATTTTTTTGCACTTTGAACGGTGTTCTGAAGAAAACAATAGATACCATTAAAATAGTTGAGAATTACCTTGAGCCATCTTAACAGTCTCACACATAATGTATATATTGTTAGTTAGGTTGAATCGGGACTACTCTTACCGCCATTAGCATAGCTACAGTCATGGGCCCCACACCACCAGGCACTGGAGTAATGAAATCTGCCCGCTCCTTGGCTGAGACATAGTCCACATCACCCACAACACGCTTACCACTTGGCCTGGTTTCATCTGAGAAGCAACGTAAAAACACTTAGTTCCAACGATCTATTTGAAAAATATAAATGTAATCTTTGTTCCAAACCTGGAATATAATTAATGCCACAGTCAATGACAACTGCTCCGTTTTTGATCCACTCTCCTTTAACCATCTCTGGTTTACCAATGCCTACAACCAGGATGTCAGCTTTTCCAACCTATGACAAAATGTTAGAAGTCGAACATTTCAATACCTGTAGAAAACTATTATATACTATATATATTATATATAGTATATATATAGTTTATATTATAAACTATATATTAGCTTTATGTTGAAACTCTTACCTCCAGGTCTAAGTCAACAGTCTTGGAGTGACAGGTAGTGACAGTCGCGTGACTCCAGAGCAGAAGATCATGCATTGGTGCACCCACAATTTTACTGCGCCCAAGCACCACAGCCTTTTTTCCCGCAACAGACACCCCTGTACAAAAGAAGATGTGCTTTATTAGTTCTTTTATGATGATACACAATTTTTATGACATAATTACCAGTTTGTTTGATTAACTCCATGCAGCCATTTGGTGTGCAGGGAATAAAACAGTCACGCAGATCCCCACGTGCAAGTTTTCCAGCATTTATACTTGTTAGTCTGTTTTTAATGACCAAGTACAAAGTTGTGAATATTACTGTGTAAAGTTTAGAAAAACTGAAATCATGTACTGAAGTGGGCTCACCCATCCACATCCTTTTCTGGTGCCACAGCATTGGTGACTCTCTCTGTATCGATCTTGTGAACAGAGTCGAGTGGCAGCTGGACGATGAGTCCATGGACAAATGAATTTTCATTCACCTCAGTAATGGCATGTAGAATCTGTCAATGAACAGACTTAATCCAATATTTGATCATTTCAGTGCATCACTTTAATTAACATTCACTTTTATGTACATTACCTCTTTCTCTGTTGCCGTTTTGGGGAGTTTCAAATGGGTTGCATTTATTCCAATCTATTAGAAAGGAGATTTTTCAAATTCTGCATACAGTGAACAAATGTACAAACTAAGTAAGGCTTTTACCTCCTTCGCTGCCTTCATTTTCATACTAATATAGAGATTGGAATCTTCTCTGTCACCAACCTGCAAAGAAGCATTCTCAATTTCAAATAACTACAATAACAAAGAAGAATGACAGTTCTTTAGAGCTTTATCAAAACTAGAAGTAGCAAAGGCCAGGCACAGCCACCGAAAGCCATAAAAAGGAGTGGCAAAATATGCCACCGAAACCCAGAGTATGGTTTTCATTCACGAGTGATCAGTCAATTGTGAATATTTACCTGTAAAACTACTAGACCAGGTGCAAAATTGGGGTCCCATTGCTTCATGATTTGGACCTCTTTCTTTAGGCGCTCCTTTACCACTCTAAACAGAAAAAAATAAATCAAAAATGTTGGTGAGGTTTATTTATTTTGTATTATTTTCCACAACTGCCGGGGGGTTGTTTTTGATTGAATCACACTATGATGAGCAGTGTTATTTGTTGTCGTCCTGTCACTCTTTGGCATTTCATTGATTAGAATATTGTGAAAGATTTAAAGGCTTTGAAGAAAGATTAAGTAGACTGGAGCCTAATTAAATAAACACAGAAAGGCTTCATTTTTATTTATTTTTTTACTTTCCACAAATTACAAAACCTGGACTCAAAAGGACAATGGGAAACATGGTATAAAATGCACTCATTCGATACGTTTATTTGTAAAATGCATAGCTGCAACAACTAGCCTACTAATAAAAAATAAACCTTCAAAAATAATTTGGAAAGCAATAATCATGTGAAATAGTCAGACTTTAACAGACTTCAGAAATGGCTCTTGACAAGTCTATAATTAAATAATGAGAACTGTGTGGGAATTAACAAACTGCAGGATGTCAAGTCTTGTGACAGGCACATGCAACTTAATACGCACTTTTTTTTGGTTCAGAAAAAGTGCGCATCTCTAGTGTAAAACAAAAAGGAATAGCCCAACTGTAGTTATTTTGTCAATGATTGAATGCATTTTAGTAGTAGCCTACTACAGGTCAGCGGACTAGGAGGGCAAAGGTCAGTCAAAAAACAATGGGGTTATTACATAATGCTGGAATCATGTAGTAGAACAAACTATTTCTGGCTTTCAATTTCTTTTCACATTTTACTGTAAAGTTATTGATTAAAAATCTGTTCATGTGTTTCAGCAAAAATAAGTGGCTGAGCCCAAAGGCTCTGAGATGGAAGTAATATTTAAAATTGATTTGGGGTCAATGGGTCAAATTCCTCAAAAGCTATTGAGCAAAAACAGTACATTTTACTGTAAAAAATATTGATTAAAAATCTGTACATGGGTTTCAGAAAAAATAAATGGCTGAGGCCCAAGGCTCTGAGGTGGAAGTAATATTACAAATATATTTGGGGTCCATGGGTCAGATTTCTCTAAAGCTATTGAGCAAAAACACATTTTACTGTAAACAAATTTAAAAAAGGTTTAAACATGTAAACTAAAAAATTGAATGGCTTTGCCCTATGGACATAATCTTCCATTTTCACGTTTTTGACGTATTTATTAATTTATTGGATTATTTAGCCATTAAGCTTTTTTCAATATCCACTTTTATAATAGCGAAAATTTCGTATCGTAAAATGTTGACGGTCCCTAAATATGGGCGGAGAAAACAGACTCCTACGAGCACATGTCCGCTCCGCACTCTTCTCAGGCCGGCTGACGGCCCCATCGCTTCCCCGTCTGAATATCTGTTGAATATCCAATATCCAACCAACTTCACCACGGTCCCTAACGTAACATGTGGTGTCAAAAACAAATGCTAAAACTACTCTTACGCGTGCATTGCCTATGAGTAAGTTTAATAAATGAATACTTACGCAGACACCTCCTTCCCGCTTATAATGTTGGCTGGCATTTTTCCTCTTGTCGTCTTCGGCTTTGGTCAATGGCAATGTCTCGTACACAGTTTGACCAGAACAGGAGGAGAGAGTTGCGAAAATAATTGAGTTCGACGCACTGTGATTGCGTGCATATACTTCGCAACTTGGCGGTTCACGCTGGACTCCTACGCCTTTTTTCAGTGTAAAGACTTTCACGAATGTCGGAGTGCGTAAACTGGGAGGCGGGGCTAAAGGTTGATTGGCGGGTCATTTAGCCAATCATATATAGTGGTTGTAGCCCTTATTGACCAATGAGGTTTAACCAGTGACATGACGCAGTACCACAGTATCACAGACAGAGAGCAGCATAGAAATGTGGGCTAGTCGCGTCAATGTTTTGCTGTGGTGGTCGTGTTAAGAGAAGAGTTGATGCCAGGAGGGTGTTTGGGTCTCGCTGAAGGTATCGCCCGAGTAAAAAGAGCAAGAATACAACCATTTTGTTTCATAAAAGTAACTGTAAAGCGAAGGAAGGCATGAAGAAACGCACAGAGCAATGGGGGATACTTTGTACGGTCTGAACGACAACGAAGAGCTCTTGTTTATTTCTAGTGATAACCGCTTACATTTTGAGAGGTACGTTTTTTCCACTCATCGCTCCAATTATTGAAGCGCAGTATCTCTCCTCATGATGCATGTTTGTATTGAGATCATTGTTTGCTGTGGGTTGCGTTGGCTAATGCTAGCTTATTTCCCTCTCGGTGCGTCTTGGTCTTAATTCCTTTGTGTATAGGTCCAAGACGCTGTTTGAAGAAATCCGTGCGTCTGTAAACAATAATGATGAAGAGGATCGCTGCTTCTGGAGGCCTGTTCTTCCATGGGGTGGTGTCTACACAATTAAGGCTGGGAGGAAGGCAATGTCCTGCATTCCTCTATATGTCCAGATAAGCCTTAAAAACACATGCACCATCGATGGGTTTCTTATGATTCTTTATGTTATTCTACGGGACAACCAAGGGTTTTCTAGAGAGCTCTCCGCCTTTCTTGGCAAACAGTTCGTTGACCACTTCCTCTACTTGATGGACTCCTGTGACTACACAACTGTTAAAATGCTGTGGATATGGGAGAGGATGTCCAAAAAGCAATATCGCTCAGAAATCCACAAAACAGCGTTGGAGATTGACCTGTTTGGCAATGAACATCAAAATTTCACAGAAAACCTGGACAATTTGATGTCCACTATGCAAGAAAGTTTGTGTGACAACTGGAATTGTCCGGTCCGCTTCCAGGAGTTGATCAAAACAACCATCAACATTTGGTATGTTATCCCCACATAATAACATGCCATACAACACACACAAAAATACAATTTCTTAAAATAATCTTGTTTTGCTTTCAGTCCACCCAATGAGCTGCCCCAAAGGGACCCAATTCAGTATGCTGTGGATGAGTTTTTCTTCACCAAATATCTCCTCTGCACAGAGCTTGGGTGAGATACTTTCACAAATTCAGTACATTGCTAGAATGAACTTTCTTAGTAATTGATCCTGTTTGACAGATGTGGTGGCCTTAGAGAGTATTCTCAACGAGTGTTCTGCCATGGACCTCCAGCATTTGTCATTTTAAACATGCAGAAGTGGAGGTCGGAAGACTTGTCACATGTTCCCTATTACCTTGATCTCTGTCAGCAAAGGTACTACTGTATGCTTACTCTATGTCTCCTAAGTTGCTGTGAGGCAGTTTTACAAACATGTAACAAACTACCAACCGGGTGTCTATCTAAGCTACTCCTGTTTTGTTGTTTTAGTTTTTTGACATAAACAGTGCATGCTTCAATACTTTAACATGTGTTCTGTTCCTAAGGTATTTACTGGAGGGTGCCACACTCTTTAACAAAGATGAGCATCACTACTCCGCAGCATTTCAAATCGATGGCTACTGGTTGCACTATGATGGTTTGAGGAGTGACAATCTCATCCTGTTATACAAACCACCTGAGTTTCTACTGTTATCCTCTCTGGTTTACGTTCGCTCCAAATGAACACAGAAATTATACTGTATTGTCTAATTCATGTTTCTTTTGAAACAAGATTACCCATACAAAATTGTGTATGTTCACACATAATCTGCGTAACCGCTTTAGAAGCGTCCTTGGAATCCAAGAGTATAATGGACTATAATAGTTCTTAGTTCCCAGTGTATTTTTGATCAAATGTATGATTGACTTTGAGGCTCTGCAGCTTCAACACATTCACACAATGTGTCACCGCAAAATAAATTGTGCCATATGTGTATATTTACAAAAAGTTTATTTTCTTTACTCCAGAGTCCATTATATAAATTGGGGAGGAGGGGGGGAATGGTTGGGTTTTTAATATCTATGAATATAATTGATGTGATTGTGTCACTGGAAAAGGCAGGCTATATGCAGCAGTTTATAGTGTGCCTTAATCTTCTGTCAGTCTCCCCCAGGGGAAACTGAAGCTACTAACATAGCTTACCACCACTGAGTGTGGAGTAAATGTAAAATGCTCTCATGTAAAGCGCTTTGTGACCATGTCTGTGAAAGGCGCTGTATAAATAAAGATCTTTTTCTTAATGAGTTTGAGTTAAGCAAACTAAAACTTTTCAATTTCTTGAAACTACATCACAGGCATTTATTTATTTATTTCACACTTTCGCACATACATTTAGGAAATTCAACTTATAACACATCAAGTATTGCTACGTTGTGAAAATGGACACCCAAAAAACTACAAGCTTATCAACAGTGGTCCATAACCCACCACCCTGGGCAAAGATGATTTACATATAAACAAGCAAAGAATGGCTCACATAAAACTAGCTCTCGCTGACATCTTCCAAGAGGTGGAGGCATTTCGACATCATATTCATTTATATACTTTTTTTTTTTAATTATGTTTTGCCTTTACACTACCTCAATATCTCACCCTACCAAAGTATCAGCGGGGCTGTACAGTACTGGCTTATTGACAGTCCAACTAATTATTTTTAAATCAGTTCTGAAAAAGAACATTGAAATAGATATATTTTGCAATTGCTAACTAGTCTGGTCCTAGTTACAATCCAAACTTGTTCCTAATATTATGTTGGTGACAAGGTGAGTATAACGGAATGAGTTTACACAGAATTTAACCTGTTTACAACATTATACATAGTACATGCATTATGATAAAGATTATTTTCAGGAAGCTTTAGGAGGCCACATCTGTGGAAGAGAGCCTTTGTGTGAGAATTTCTCATAGACCTTGAAATGGTTCTTATAGCTTTCTTTTGTAATATGAGAAGTTTAGTAGTGTAGGTAGAGTAAGTATTATTCCAAATAAAGTTACAATAGTTCAAGTGAGGCTCAAACAGAGATCGATACAAAGACTAGAGCGCTTCAAATGGGAGCGATTGTCTCACTTCGAAAAATAGACCTGCAATTTTGGACACATTTTTGACTAGCTCATCAATATGTCTTTTAAAATTTAGGAACTGATCTATATAGACCCCTCCTGGAACCGCCACGTTAACGTGGTGGCGGGTTTGAGCGCCCGAATGATCCTGGGAGCTCTGTTGTCGGGGGCTTCGTGACCCTGGTAGGGTCTCCCATGGCAACAGGCCCTAGGTGACGGGTCAGACAAAGAGCGGTTCAGAAGCCCCTTATGAGACCAACAGGCCCGGTTAGAACCATGAGGCCGTCCTTCTGTGGACCCACCACCTGCAGGAGGAGCCATAGGGGCTGGTGCAATGTGACCCGGCAACGGACAAGTGGAAGAAAATGGATGAATGGATCTATATAGATTTGTTAATATCTTTGCCATCTATAGAGATATTTATGACCTGATCACTGAATTTATGATTATTTAATCGGAAAATAATATAAAAAGTTTTACTAATATTTAACGATAACTTGTTACATTTAAACCAAGTATTTACCTTAACCAATTGCTCATTTGTGTGTTTCTCAAGCTGATCCAGGCAACTATGTGATACAAACAAATTTGTGTCGTCTGCAAAAAGTATTTTGTGGATATCACTAGAATGTACAAAATCATTAAACAAGAAACAGAAGAGGTCCCGGAATGGATCCCTGTGGAACCCCAAATTCAATGTTTGCCATTGTAGAATTTACCCCACTTATGTTCACATATTGCTGTCTTCCACAAACATAGTCCCTGAACAACTGGAGAGCCACACTTCTGACACCATAGTGAGTGAGCTTATCAAGCAAGATTTCAAAGTCGATCGTATCGAATGCTTTTGAGAGGTCGAAAAATACACCAACTTCTCCCCTTTCAAAAGCATCATTTATCATTCATCTAAAATGGCCATACCTGTGCTGCTATTTTTCCTAAAGCCATATTGTGAAGATACCAGCTGTTTGTCTAAGTAATTTGTTAGTCTTGAGTAAACCACTTTAATACTTTTGACATAGTTGGTAGAATTGATATGTCTGTAATTTTGTGTGTCATTTTGTCCCCAGACTATACTGGTATTATTTTTGCCACCTTAGTCTGGTTAGGAACAATACCGTACAGTAAAGATAGATTAATTATATAAGCAAGTGGCTCAGCTATTACATTCACAATGGCTTTAAGAATCTGTGCCTGGCCTCAGTCTCTTGTACAAATAATTTTTTTTTTTTTTAATGTATCTACTTCTAAAAATGCACAAACACAAACTGCTAATATTTGTAAGGCAGGCATTTATTTTGAACTGGGCACAACTACACCACACAGAATGACAGATGTAAAATGTCTTTAATCGAAACATGACAATGTCAAATGTCTTTAGTATCAGTCCACAGTTCACAAAATGAGATGCACAATGAACACACAGAAAAAGCAGTGGTCATTTGGCTAACATTGACAAATAACGAGTGGTACTCTGTTAGTCATTCATCCATCTGCTTTGAACAAGCACTTTGGTGAGAGAGTAGTGGGTAAAAGTGAACATTGCCATGACGAGAACGCACATTAACTTTTTTTTTGCAGGTTTACGTTTTCAGGTTATCAGCTTCTTTTAATCATAGTCTGGTTAGTGTTTGTGTTACGGTTCAATAAAATCAAGACTATAACATTTATGCCAGACCGCTTAAACTGATGGCACATAATTACGCCTGCGTGATTAGCGCCACTGACAAAAAGCATCACAAACAAAAAGTTAAGACAGAAAAATCATATCATAAATACAATATATTGGCATCGTTTTCCTTAAATTAACCATTTGCAGTCTTGTTTCATTTTACACACATGGATCCATTTACAGTATTAAGGAAAGGTGAGGAAAAAGTAGCCTACTACATCGTCATGCGATCAACCTGTTAAAACATTGGCAACTAAATTGCAAGTTAATTCTATTCAGAACTCTGGTTTAGCCATGTATTAGAGTAGCTACTCAAATTGACATCTGTTATCAAGCAGGTCTCTGTAATTCAGAACCCTTTCATACATCAAAAACTTGAAACATATAGAACAGAACACATGCCTTGGCTTTAGGAGGGACAACATAAATACAGGTAGGAAAATAAATCTTATTGCAATTATGTAAATGCCATGATCCAGTCATTAAAAGTGTAAAAACTACAACAGTTTGATTAAGTGCAATGCAGAGCCTACTTAGAAGTCTCACTTATATGCAAAGATCAGTGACCAAAACGGACTACACTGATTCAACTCGACAGCCAAAACAAACAATTCGGTTGCTCATTAATGCACTCCCCTGTCAATTTTGGTTTCATAACTAATTAATCCAATGTATTAATTAATCCAACACTGCGAGGGAAGTATTTCGCATCCTGTGTGATGGTTTCTGTTCTTAGACAAAGAATGAGCAACAACAGTGCTTGTGTTGGCTATGCACTACCTTTGGGACATCAATTACCATTAGACCATCCTGAAGACGTATGCTTATCATCGCCAAATTCACATTCTCTGTGAAAGTTAGAAAGACCCCCAAAAAAATAATAATAAAAAACATAATTTGGCACTCAACATATGAACCTCAACTTTGCCACAAAGTCAAGGTCATGGCAGAAAGCAGCATCTGCTTTAAGATGCGTCTACCTTTTATGAAAGAAAAATCTGTTAACTACACATATATGGAATCAAAGAAGTTTCATTTATGGGTCACTAGGGACTTTGTTTTTACAAAATGTGTACGCAGTTTGAAGCATTATTAAAGAAAATGCAATAACTCATCATCTTGAGACAAACTATAAGCTGAATCCTGATTCTTACAGTAGCACCATTTTAGAGTAGAGCATACAAAGCCAATGGTGAACGGTAGCTGAAAGTGCTAGCACTTGAATGTAAATTAATAAGAAATTGTCATATGTTCTTGGAAGTGCCAGTGAATTTACTAATATTCAAATATTAGTAACAATGTTGGCCTTTTTATTAACAGCTTAATATTAGTAAAATGGCCAAGATTTTCAGACAACTTGAACATTTTTTTCCACTCATCTCATAGTACACATTCACATTTTCACTTGTGACCCAGTGCAGAAACATTTACAGGCAATGCACTAGAGTATATTCAACTATATACTGTATTTCGACATTTCACAAGGAGAGAAAAGGCAGCCCTTTAAGAGGAAATATAAAGATTCTGGCTCCTCTCTTTTTGAGAAGCTCTGATTTTGCTGCATAACTGAGTCGATGAGTACCAGTCGAGCATCAGTTTTTAAACAGAGACCCAACAAAATTACACTGAACATGCTTAAAGTCTGAGCATGTGCTCATGCGTACGCTACATTGTTGAAGAGTCACAGACACATGTTATGGTTGCAGCAGGTGTGGAGGAAACGGCGATGACATGGAAACATATTTGCACTAGACTTGAAAATCTTAAGATTCTACCAACAATCTTCTGGGAAAATGGCTCAGAGTCCCACTGGTAGTCAGCAGAATACTGCTTACATCTTATCAGTCAATCTTCTTTGCCACAGAGACAGCCCTGTGTCCAGCACACTCTACTTTCTTCCTCAGGTATTCAGGTCTGAGCCCTGAAGATGTGTCGGAAGGAGGAGCAGTTAACAAAACAAATGTCTTTGCGATCATGCTCAAGTCCTCTCTGACTGGGCCATGGGTCAAAGGGCAGTCAAACCAAAGTTACACCTGCAGTACATCATTCCACTTGAGTCCAACCAGCTGTCTGTTATAGGGTCATAACGTTGAACAGTGTTCAAGTAGGACGATCCAGAGTGTCCTCCCACCACATAGAGGTAGTTGTTCACAATGGCTGAGCCCACACCTACATAAGATTTAAAATTCACAAATAATACAAAACTAGCCACAGAACATTGTCTAGGCATGGTCTTTCACTTACCCGTTCGTGGTTCATTCATAGGTCTGCAAGCTGTCCACTGGTTCTGATGGGGATCATATCTCTCAATGCTAGAAAGGTGAGATACTCCATTGTGCCCACCAACAACAAATATAAACCCAAGCATAACCCCTACTCCAAAGTTGATCCTCTTATCTGCCATGGGGGCTACCATTTCCCAGGCCTCCTTACTAGGATCATAGCGCTCCACACTGTGCAAAGAAAACAGATTAGTATTACATTAGTAATTCAATTGAATTGCCCAGTGACTATGGCAAGATAAAAAAACCCAAATAAATGAATACTCCACAGCAAACTTAGTCGTTTTCAGAAAGCAATCATAAATAGGCTGTTTGGACAGGTAATCTTTTGGGATGTTTTTCTTTCCCTAACATTCTACTCAGGGGTTTTGGGAGTCAAGGAAACAAACCACAGGGATGCTGGTCTTTTGAGATTCACAGCAACAACACTACATTAGCAGCACTCACATAGGGACTCAAAAAACTTCAGTAGCCACCTAAATGACTTGAATACTTTTGTTAATATACATTCATGATGTTGCTGGTTCTACTCAATCAAGATGACTTCTTGCACATTTATCGTTACAGGTTAAGATCTTGGGAAACTATAAGATTAACTGAGACTAACACTGTATTAAACCGAAGGTTTCTTGTTCAAAGCAATGGTCTGTAAACTTGTGTTCATGACAGCAAAAAAAAAAAAAGGTAATTACCTGTTCATATGTGCTGGGCCATATCCTCCAATGGCATAAACCATACCATCCAGAACTGCTGTGGCAAAACAGCTGCGCGACTTTGTCATGGGTGCTACAGGCTGCCACTCCTTTAGCTTGGGCACATATTTCTCCACAGACTGCAAGTAATACTGGCCATCATATCCTCCCAAAGCATATAGCTCTCCGGCCAGAACCACCACACCTAGAGTGCTGCGGCACTCAGCCATTCGCTCCACAGACGACCAGGTGTTGCTTTCAGGGTCCCAGCTCTCCACAGTGCTTTCATGTCTGCGATAGCTAATCCCCTGTCTCATATGTGTGGCAATACCTCCCACCACGTATACTTTGTGGTCCAGTACGGCCACTCCAAACTCGTATCGAGGGACACCAAGAGGAGCCAGTCCAATCCATGAATCGGTCTGTGGGAAGTACATTTCCATACTGCAAAAAGGGTTTTAACCAATTATTGAAAAGCAATAGATTACAGAAAAGCAGTATAATGCACAGCATTAACCACAAAATATTTTATACTGCACTAAAATTACCTTTCCAGTGTGGCAAACAGTCCAGCCTTGCCTCCCACTGCAAGTAGGACCTTTGGAGCACACCTGGGTCGTGCAGACAATACAGTCTGATAAGAGAGCCGATGCTCAGGCATGAAATGATATTTAAGAGCCTCATTGAGCAGATGCTTGCAGGCATGGTCATCACGTATGAGGTGGTTAGCTTCATAAAGGCGAGTGAGAAATTTGACACTCAGAAGTGGAAGGCGCACGCAGTGCAATAACTGAGCAAGATATTGCTGTCTTTCTGTTACGTCATATTTGATCCATGATTCTAATGCATAAAACACAGTCTCCTCTGTGACCACCTTTAGGCAGTCATTAGAGACAATTTCATCCAACTCGGCTCTTGTCAGTTCAAAAAACTCCTCTGTCTGGCAGACTTCTTCAAAATTCTCACAGATAAATTTAGTTGCAGCCAGACACAGGTCATGACAACCATACGTTTCTGCAAAACGGGAAATACCTATACAGTTTCCAGCATCAAGCTGGCTCTCGAGGAAAGAACAGCACTCTTTGAGTACAAGTTTGACCTGAAGCAAGTTGGCAGCCGGTAAGAGAGATTCTACTGTCTCTTGAGAGATAAACACAGTCCCTGTGTAGGCATACTCCACAATGGCCTAAGTCAGAAAAGAAAAAAATGTTACTACAGAACATTTCTACACTTAAAATTATAGGTTCCAAACATACCTTTAATGCAGTTTCATCTATGCACTGAAATTCTACTTCAGATGTCTCTTTTTCCGACAGATTGCCAGTGAACATGGCCTTGAAGTAAGGACTGATGCTGGCCAATACAACTTTGTGCGCATGGATCTTGGCATCACCCACACGGAGAACAATGTCACAAAGTTCATGGTCCTGCCGCAGAAGCTGGAGGCCTTGCAGCAACTGCTCTGAGTGAGGCCGTGTTAGACTGGCAAACATATAGGACTGGTCCTGTTGGTCCATCTACAAAAGAGTGTTGTACAAATTAATGTCATCGTATTCAGTTGACAGTTTAAGACCACTCCCCCCAGAATAAATTGTATTCTGGTCGAATACAATTTAAATTGTACGTGTGCGTGTTTGAACTCAATTCAGTGAATTCAGTCTAGCAAGTAAAGCCAAGGCATGATCCCCAGTCAGTGCTAGCCACCAAGTCAAGATGCGTGGTTTGCAAAAATCAACGAAATATATTTTGACGCTGTGAACAATTTCAGATGACTAACCTTTTATAAACTGTCACATCGTGTTTGACATGATTTCTATTTTGAGAGTACATAGATTACAAAGCATTAGCAACCTAGCTTGGCAAAGCGAATAGCTTGGCATGAGCTAACGTGTGTAAAACACATCAACAGCTTAATCATTAAAAAGCATATCTACAGAGCCATGTAATTTCATTTACACTAAGCGAAGCAGTCAGTCTGCCGTATTAAAAAGCAAACAATTCACAGGGTTATTTTCCCTCGTTTATCGCTGCAGTCAACGCAGGTTAGCGGCTAAAAATAAACACGGTTACTGTGGCTAGCAGCATCATTGATTGATGTACAGTAATATGACTGGCAGCTACAAACGTGACGTTATTGCCATCTGTTAAATAACAGACAAGTCACACACTCAAAAGCATGTAAAATATTAGATCGAACCTGTAACTGTGGTCCGTCTGCCGTGCCGCTGTAATGTACAGTTTTGCAGCAGCACCGAGAAGGAAAACAACCCACAGCCAACCACTCCGAGCAGAAAGCAGTCAAAGCTCCACTTATAAAGAGCCTGACAGACAAACAGCACTCCTACTTCCGCTTTGTACAGACTAGACCTATACCATGACCTATACGCAATACTGTGAATGAGTCCGTGGTTGCACAATAAGCTTTATAATTAAATTAAATGATGTATAATCAGGCTATACTGAATGCCTAGTGTGATTTTAAGTCATAAATGCCATAATAGGGCATAGAATATAAAATCATTGCTACGCTCTAAAAAATATGATTGTCATCCGTATAAAATAAATGTAAGTTGTAATTTGTAACATATTTAGATGTTTGTAAGTCTAGTGGAGCAGCCGCGCTGGTATCGCCGCCTGGAGGAGCTTGGAGCTGGCGTCACCATGGAAGCGCTCCGTTTGCGACATGTATTCGCCATTTTGCTGCTTCGATGTGTGTGTGGGATACTATGCCCGTAAAGCCTTTAACATTTAACACTATCGACACCACTTAAAACAACCGAGGACATGCCTGCAACCAGACAGCTGTAGCTGCTCCAAAAAGACATGGACATTTGGTCGACGTAGCCCGCAATAGCCTCAACGAGCGTCAAAAGGAGGGGAGCAGCGAATATGCGAGGTCTGTTTTTAGCTGTTTTACTAACTTTGCTAGCACAGCCAATATACATTAAAACCCCCATGGTTAAGACCAAATGGGGGGTTAGCTTCCGTGTTGCTAAGAGCCTTTCGGTTATATGCATGTAAGACTTTATGTAATAAGTTTAAGATTTGCTGTTCGAGTAATGATTCTGCCATAGACGTAAACATACCCTGGCATTGTATACCCAAAACGGATTGTGAATACAGTCAAGATTTATCATAGAGTAACAGTAACTACTGATACCACATGAACACGTAATAATTGGTATTCGTGGGCAATTGAGCGTATCCCGTTACATCAGTGGCCTTGATGCCTCAAAGCCACAAGTGGTTGAACGACATACTAGTGCAGAAGAAAGAGATAGTGATCACCATGATTTGTTAGAAAGCCTATATACTGTAGTGTTTATGTCACGAATTTACGTTCTGTAGAACTACAATGTTATGTTAACCATTGATTGCCTGTGATATTTCTTAGGTTGAAACAATGTCAACAAATTCGGCCATCATCAACCACTAGGATGAGAGCACCAAGCAGAGAAGAAGGATATCTTTATCCTCATCTGGTTGCATTTGCCCCCTTGCATTCTCAAATTTGACTACATCTTCATCTTGCTTTTCTCAAGTATGATACTGGGATTAATTTCCCAAGACTTGTATGATCAGCTCTTGGACTTTAGAAATTACCAAAATCGTACTAATGGCGTGGAAAAACTTAAACAAATTATCACAGAAGTGGACATTCAGTCTATCCCATCTGACAGTATTGAAGAATTCATTAAGTTTCTTTCTCGCCTTCTGGATGATAGTAATTTTAAAGTGCTATATGGCACCCTACAAGTTTTAAATGTATTCATTCAGAGGCTTGATAATAGACTGGACAAATACTTTCAGCAAATTATTTGTGTGGCTCTCAAGGCTCTTGGGGACACCCGTACCATCACCAGGAATGAATATATGAATGTTTTTCGACAGCTAATGAAGGCAGTTGCACCACAGCAAATATTGGATCTAGTTTTAAGCAACTTGAAACAGAAAAACTCAAGGATTCGGGAAGATGTTCTTAACATTATCATTACTGCTTTGCTCACTCATCCAAGAAAGAATTTTAACATCCACAAGCTTTGTCATGAGGTAGCCCCATATCTTACAGACAGCAAAAGGAACGTTCGACTGGCCACGCTGGAGCTGTTTGCCGTTTTAGACCATTGCCTTGACACAGGGAAGAAACAGCCTTTAATCAAAGCTGTAGACATGGTTGAGCTCACCGAGGAAGCTGAGGGTCTTATGGCAGCTGTACAAGCAAGAAGGGCGAGACGTGTTCTTCCTAAACTTTCCCCAGAAGGCACTGTAGAGTATGCATTGATAGTGCCCAAACCAGGACTGCGGACCTCAGGACAGATGGGAGCTGATTTGGACTGGGTGATGAATGGTGGGCGGATCAGCAGCGCAAGGAGTACCAGGACTGAACCAGACTGTGACCGATTACATGGTTACAGCAGCCTTGGCTCACTTACCGACGACGTTCCACTTCAAAGGAGGATTGTGAGTGCAGGTAAAGGAAAGAACAAACTACCCTGGGAGATGTTCAGTCTGTCCTCCACCGAAAGTGACCAACAGTGCAATACGCCCAATGGAAAGTGCACTGAACAGGTGAGGCCTATAACTGGCATCTTTTAGCTCTTTGGTTACAGGGGTTAAGATTTCAGGGAGCTATTTGATCAAGATTATGTTGAGCTGAAATCTCAGAGGCTCAGTTGTTTATGGAAAATGGAAACATTAAAAATGGAGACTGGTTAGTTTATGGTCGTCATGCAAAATTAATAGAACATATTAAAGAAAACATAATGTCTTGAAAATAGTGTGTGGACTATCGAACTATGTATGAAATTATCAAGATAAATATGGGTTCTTCAGGTGAAATTAGCATGTGCAACATTGCTCCTATTCCTGTAGTGTATGGTACACCAGTTGATTCATTTTCAATGTCCCACACAAGGGTATTTTTTCTTTATATCAAAGAGTATAGTATTTCATTTATATTTTGTGACTTTATAGAAACAAAAGAAGTTTGCCGAATTTAATTGGGAATACTATCAACCTTTCCACAATACCAGTTTGAAAATCTTTTGTTTACATCTGCAGCAGTATCTGTTTCCTGGCAACCCTAATAGCATAGCACACTTAGGTAGAGGGTGAAGAGAAATTGCTCACTTGCCAGTAATGTTGGTAAAGCAAAGTGTAATTGTATGTAGCACTAGTTGCTATCACAGTGCTTTCTACAGTGTTTAATGTCAGCACACTGAAATAACTTAGCTTTCTCAAAGAGAAGAAAATGGCAGCATTATGAGTCAATTAATTGCACGCTAGTTCTGCACAGATCTGCATTAATCTTTTGTGTGCTTTAAAGACTATAATATCAAGGGGCATGACGATCCGTGTACAGGCCAGTGCCTTTGTTTGTGTCTGTCAAGTCGTCTACATCCCTTTGTTTAGGGCAGAGGATGGAATTTCACAGACTTATTTTGTCCAATTCATGTACATTACCTTCATTACCTTTTTTTTTAACATTCTATAAGGTTCCCAATGAAGATTTTCTCCCTCTCGCAAGAAAACTAAGCCCGGAAACCTACATACCCAGTTTCAGTGAGTGCTTCTTCATTTTATGTATAACATGAGTATGATACTGCATCCAAAATACAAAAATACAGTTTAGTTTATTTGTTTATTTGAGCAGTTAATCTGCTCAAAAGGAGTGGGCCGAAGCAAAAGGCTTATAAGCTCCCACCCCCAAATTAAAATTAAAATTTCCATTTAACAATCAAAGCAAGGAACGTAGTGCAAGGTAACAAATCATAAACAATCATAAACAAGGGAACATAGGGCAAGGTAACAACAAATAATAAAGAACAATAATAAAGAAACAACAGCAAAAGAATGTATTACAACAGAATGTACTACAACACTCACAATATCTATATCCAGTCAATTACAATACATCACACCAAATCGGCTATTTTGACACAGACCATACTTACAAAGCACTATTTTAACTCATCCAGCAATAAACCGAAACGAGTACATACAAAACACTACAACAGCTGTTTCATTTCTTGTACAATGTCTAGTACAGAGCAAGTAACAAATGATGATCATTAATATATTTCTTAGAAATTGTTACCAATGCCAAACATTGGTACATTATTAAAATCACTAGTGTAGCATTACCGGAAGTCACTATTTTAATATTATAAAGGCATGTTACTATGCAGCAGTATATATTATACTTCGTGATCTTGCTACTTCCCAGTTGTCATTACCATCCTCAGTATAATATCAATTTGTGTATAATTGCCTCTTTTTTTTTCTTTTTTCATGTATAATGTATTATGAAACCCTACATAGTGTAATGCATTAAAAAGCATTAATACTTATTATACTTCAAGATCTTGCTACTTCCCAGCTGTCATTACCATCCTCAATATAATTTTAATTTGAGTTTAGTTATTATTATTATTTATTTATTTATTTGAGTTATGTGTGAAGTATGATCTAAGCCCTGCACAGTGTGGTGCATTAAAAAGCCAGGGTGTAGAGCGGGCCAGTTGAAGAGGGCAATAAGCTCCCCACCGACAAACCCCCATCCAGCTGCCCTAACAGCTGATTTTATAGATGATTTTCCTATGCTGAGTGGTGCATTAACAGACAAGGTTTTGAGTCCGTTAGGAGGGTCGCTCTCAACAGATCCACAACCTGTCTACCCCAATGTGTAAATTTGAGAAAAAGAATGACAACTGTTCCAAGAAGCAACAGTCTTCCTTGATTATAGAGGAAAAAATACACATAATTGATCCTACTGCGCTCCCAAGTGGCAACGCATTTCTTCCTCTCCATATATTTCAAAAGTATTTAGTTTGTATTTTTATTTGAACAGGTTGATGTTTGGACATCGTTTCAATTCCATCTCCAGTTTATTCCACAATTGTACACCATTAACTGTTGGACTAAAACTTTTCAAAGTTGTGCTATGTTTCTGAATCCTAAAGTTTAATTCGTCACGTAATTCATAACAACCAGTACGTTCTTGGAACCTTCTTTGTATTTGGGTTTGGTAACAATTTATACCTTGCTCCTCTGTATAACATCCGTACAGTTTGGAACTCAACAATGTCACAAAACTTCATCTTTGATTTAAAAAATGAGTTTGTGTGGTCCAAAAACCCAACTTTATGAATTACTCGGATAGCTCTTTTTTTGCAACAATACTATTGGTTTAACTGTGTTTTTATAAGTACTACCCCAAACCACAGTGCAATAATATAAATACGGCAAAATCAGAGAACAGTATAAGGTATGTAGAGCTTTGATGTTTAAAATGTGCTTTGCTTTTGCTTCTAGAAATGTTTTAAGATATATATTTAATATGAGATTTTCAAGTAAATCATTAATCTATAATAACACCAAGGAATTTGATTTCATGCACCGCTCTATGACAACACCCTCTATCTGAATTGCTTCCTGAGCGTTGCATTACTGTTGCCAAATATCATCATTTTGCTTTTACTCAGATTTTTGTTTTTGTTTGTTTTGTTTGAACCACTTGTTTAAAGTTGTAATTACATATCATACCATTAATGTAATGTAAAACAATATTTGGCAGCGGCGTATTATTGTGTCCAATTGGGGCTAATTATGAACACCACTTGATGTAGGCTCTGCAGAACCTCCTAGGCTCCAGTCCTCCAGAGGGAATGAGTCCCCTGCACGCCTCAGAAGGAGTGGCAGTCTTAACCTTGACCAGGACATGTTCAAGACCACAAACCTCTCTGAAATGGATTCAAGTAAGATATTATTTAATCATATCTTGATAACATTTAGTCAGTTAAAGCATCATCAAAGCTATTAAATATTTCCTTACAGTGGCTGCAAAGAGGAGTATGCTTCCCAGAAACCCGAGTGTTGAGCGCACATTTTCCCTTCCAGCCAAGTCGTCCTCTACTGGCTCCTTTCTACTGCCCTCTTATCCTCTGGCGTCACTTCCAGGCAGCATCCCTACTCCGACTGTCTCTCGGCGCCATGTAGACTCTGCACTCTCTATGTCTAACACTTGGCCAAATAAGCGAGACAACAGCGCTCACCAACAAGAACTCAGTCCCTGGAGAGATTTACCAAGCAGAACAAAAGGCATAATACAATAATACAATGACTTATTACATGGACATGATGCTAATTTCTTCTTTGTTCTTCCTGATTTACAGAAGATTTATCCAGTCCGTGTTCTCCCAGGCCTCTACCTTCACTTATGAGTTCTTCTTCAGCATCATCATTTCGCAGAGCCCTAAGTAGTACAAGAGCAATCGCTTCAGTGTCACCAGTTATTCCTCCAGAAGAACACAGTGAGCAATTACAAATGAAAGACTTCAATATGGACCAAAATCTTGAAGATGAGGACCCCGTGGACATGCTGGAGGTCAGTTGACTGTTTAAAGCAGTACTAAGTAACTTGTTTACCTTTAATAAATTATTTCCGTAGTCCCTCTGGGGGTAATATAAGTGTTAATGGAATGATTTGGGGGGGGGGGGGGGGGGGGGGTCTTTCATCTCCCCCTGGTGTCTCTGGCCAGAAAACCACAATTGCAACTTTCCTGCCACGGGGTCGGAGTCACCAATACACACTAATGGAATCACGAAGAAGAAGCTAACAGGCTAACGGGCAAAGCTAACTGCGGTCTAGCGCCATTTAAGCAGTATTTACAGCCAAGTTTGAGTGAAAAAAAATAATCATTGTGTAATTGGATGTACAATATCCCTCTCTCCCTTTATCTTTTCTGTCAGCGTGGCAATTAATTCTCTCACGGGCAATTAATGGGTAAAAAAAACACAACATGCTACAACACCTGCAGTGGCGCTTATGGCCTCCAGGGGAGTTACTTAGTACTGCTTTAAAAGGCCTGTTCATATACTTTAATACAGATACAGCAGTTAAATTACTATGTACTTGCAGATGCTGAATTCACTGCGCTCCTTGCGAAACAGTGCTGCCAAGAAAAGAGCCAAAGTAACCCTTAGTAACTCTGACCTGAGTCCAGAGAGTCCTGATTCAGCTGTGAGGTTAGACCTTGGTCTAGATTCACCAGCACGCACTCCTCCAATCCTTACAAGCTCGACAAGTGAAAGTGGTCTTTCCAGCCTTGGCTCTGCTTTGAATTGCAGCCTGAATGGAATTAAAACCAGGTAAATCACTGAAGTTATAATAGGCTCAGAAATGGCTACTCTTAACCATATACCAAATCAGACTTTCATCAGTACATCATGGCAATTTTGACATAGAATGTTTCCCTACTTTATACCCCTGTTTTAATGCATGGGCTGCTTTGACTTTCACAATGTGACTTGAACGCAACCTTTTGGCCATACTCTCTTATTATGACAGCCCGAGAAATTCGGCCTCTTTCGGCGTGAAACCTCGAGTTGGAAGAGTGCCTTCAGCAAAATTGAGGTCCTCCGTGTCCATTGATTTCAGCAGCCTTCAAGGTATAGTACCCCCTTGGTTGGCTAGTGAGCTACAGTGGCCTATTTGTAGGCCTTATTTACTAAACGATTCATTTTTCTTCAGGATCTCAGTCTCAAAAGTATGAGTGTTCAGCTGATGTTGGTGTAATCGGACACTCCCTGTCATACACAAATGGAGCCATTCAAATTGAGGATGAGAATAATGGCACGGAAGCTTCATTGGTCAAACACACTCCACGGGAATCCCCCAGAGGACTGAAAGGTGCCAAAGGTACAGCAGTTCTAAACACTTGTGCCTATTTAGAGCCAGAACAATGACAAGTTTGTTCCTAAATTATTAAGTGTGATTCTCTTATTTCATTCCTAGGATCTCAGAGCCCGAGTAGCAAGAACTCATCAGGCACCCATGTGCTTGAAGGAGTAATTGGAAGAGGCTAGTTTGTCACTTAATGTTTCAGTTTCAGAAAATGTAGTTTCCATTTCCTGCAATAAATGACCTATGGCTTTAATTGTTCAGGGATGTTTGGCAGTGTGCAGCCTCCTGGTTGTCCAAGCTCTTCTTTGTCACTCGAGCAGAGAGACTTCGGAGCCAGACCCCCCAATGATCCCTACTCAGCCACTTTCAGACATACAAACCCTCACACAGACAGTGATGACAGCCCACGCTCAGATGGGGGCAAGGTTAGTCTGACTTGAACTTTAAAACACAATAATATTATAGGTATGTTATTTGTTTTCAAATAAACTATCTGTTGTAGGAGAAGATAAGAACTGTACGTTTAAGCAAGGATAAGTTACGGCAGCAGTGTACAAACCAGTCTGATGATCAAGATCAGAGAGACCAGACACGAGAGCGGATACGCCACCGTGTCCAGCAGATGCTATCAGATTCACCCACAAGCGAAGATATGCCATTACTCATCAAAGGCAAGTCATTATAATGAGTAGACCTCTATGCATATATATATATATATATATATATATATATATGCAGATTAACAGATACCTTAATCCACATTGACCATTCTGTACAGATCTGCATTTAAATGGAAGCACACTGAGCTCAACCAAACCAAATATTTCCTCAAATGAATCATACATCACCTCAAGAACCCCTGCCTGCCTGCCAGGACCCCAGAACTCTAAATGCTTCACTCCTCCTCATCAGCCTAGTCCTCCCACAGTGCCCCCAAATCCGAGAAACACACCTCGTTTGAGGCGAGCACCGAGCCTTGGCAGGACACGGCCTTCACAATCTCACTGCTCAGGTCAGTCAATTTCCAAAAAAAAAAACTTTCATTCATGTATAAGATTACAATTGCTTTTCATGCTGCGCACACAGTAAGAACATTTAATCAGAGTGCGGTTGTCCTGATGGCATTTTAGATGAGCTGGCCTCTGGTTCTCTGAGCCACAAAAAGAATTTCTCAGAAGCTGCTGATCTGTGTCCATTTTCCAAGCCTGAACTGGCGCTCACTCAGAGCTTCCACCTCCTGAGCTCCGATGACTGGTAAGAATTTGTATCATATACGTAATTACGTCTTGTACAATGTAAAACCCCAGCTAAAGAATGTCTCTAATAATATAGGGAAAAGAAGATTGAAGGAATAACATTTCTGCGCAGTCTGGCAAACTACCACTCAGACATACTCCAAAGTAGACTTCATGATGTGTGCCTTTCACTCACTCAGGAGGTACTGCATGTGCACAACTATTTCATACTAATTACTTTAACCTTACAATTTGCATATGTTCACATGTCTCAGGTGAAAAACCTACGCTCAGGTGTGTCCAGGGCTGCTGTGTGTACGCTGGGTGACCTTTTCAGTCACATGCAGAAATCAATGGACCAGGAATTGGAGGGGACAGTTAAAGCCTTACTGCACAAAGCTGGCGAGAGCAATGCCTTCATTCGACAGGATGTGGACACAGCATTAGACTGCATGGTCCAGCACTGCACTCCCACTCGAAGTATCAATGCTTTACTCACTGGAGGCCTTGGGTCAGTAATCATGTCTCGTGTTCTTCTTCTCTCACTTCACCGTGAACATAACATTTAATGTTTTTGCTGTCGGTAGACATCTCAATGCAGTTGTTAGAAAGTGCACTGCCCACCATCTGGCTAATCTGGTTGATAAGGTTGGTGCAGCCCGTCTCCTGTCTGGGGGTAAAGAACTTACAGACAGGATGGTGCCTGCGATTGCAAAGCTCTCACAAGACTCCTCACAAGAAGCCAGGTTTGATACTTTCTGTCAATAGTATTGGTTTCTATGACAATTCAAATTCTAAGTGAGTCATTATAACAATGAAACTTTGCGTAAACAATACGCATACAATTCAATTTCAAAGGTATACTAGAGCAGAAACAAGCGTGCTGAAATCATACCATAACTGTGGAGGCAGGAAAGCAAGAGGTCCGAGGCACACTGTATACAAAAAAGGTACACTGAAAGTCCTTTATTTACATGGACAACGCCGGTTTCAGCCAGCGGGTTTCTGCTCTAGTGTACCTGTTGGCCTGTTCCTTGCGAGATTTTACTAATTTCTTTAACCACTCAAGAGCTAATTGTAGCGCTCATCTCCAAGTATTTTCTTTAATTTTCTTTTACGTTTTCAAATCCAAAGGTACTTTGGACGACGCATGCTGCTCTCTTTGTCCTCCCATCCTGAATTTGATAAGATTCTTGAGAAATATGTGCCCACCAAAGAGCTGCCAACTATTCAAGACACTGTTCTTACTCTAAAGACTAAGGTACAGTTTTGCCTTTTTATCTTTATATTATTTAATGTTTTGTGTCTGTTACCTCACTGTAATATTGTGTTTAGGGTCTTGGTGAAATGCTGTTGGACAGCCAGTCTGCCAGAGGCAGGCGCTCCATGCCTGGCAGTGGGACAGTCAGAGCATCATCCCTCACCAAAGAACCGCTCAATCAAACCACAAGGTGGATTGAAAGGGACCTTGTTAATCTTATGGATACTGTTTACAATAGGATATTACTATGATGTGTGTATAATCTACAGGGACTCAAATCGCTACAACAGCGGCAGATCTCAGGCTCAGACCTTTGCTGATAAGACTGAATATGTGAAGCAAATTTCAAGTCTGCTGGGTTCAAAGGATTTCCGTGAAAGAATCAAGGGAATTGACCAACTCGTGGCAGACTGCCAGAATAATCCTAATCTGGTTATTAACAGTATATTTCCAGTACGTAAATAAGATTTCCAGTATCAAACATTAGCATTTGTGAATGTTGCAAGATATTTTATTGTCCCTCTATTTCAGGTCTTTGATGCCTTTAGGTCCCGATTGCAGGAATCCAACAGTAAAGTCAACCTTTATGCTCTTGAGTCCCTGCAAAAAATAATCCATTCGTTGAAGGACAATTTATCTCAAGTGGTTAACATCCTTGTCCCAGCCATTGTAGACAATCATCTCAATTCTAAGAATAATGCTGTTTATTCTGCTGCTATTGGAGCTGTAAATGCACTAATATCAAATATTGGTATGCATTTGAGAAATAAGATGGGTAGTAAATTAATTGTTGTATATGCTTTGCTTTAACATGACGTTTGTTTCTTTTCCAAAGATAATGTACTCCTGCTACAGCCTATTTGCACCAAGGCTCAGTTTTTAAATGGCAAAGCAAAAGTAGATCTCATTGAAAAGGTTGCAGGTATGATGATTATTTATTGTTCCCTTGTTTAAGCCTATGAAAATTTTATGAGACATTGTAAGATGGCCATTGTATTTAGTTATTATTATTTATTGTTGCTATAACAGTGGTTTTGGATGTCTTACATTTCAGATCTTGTAACCGACCTCTACCCTCGTAAACCCAACATGGTGGAGCAGAAAGCACTGCCGTTACTGTGGCACCTACTGAGCACATCTACTCACAGTGGCACAATTCACGGTCGAGGCGGCAGCGTGAGGAGTGCGACAGTCAACCTGTGCCAAGCTCTTTATGCTCTGATGGGACACAGCCTGACAGAGTGCGCTGCTTCACAGCCTGCTAATATCCACAAACATTTTAACGAGGTACTACGGACCATAACATAAAGAAAAGGGAAAACGTACATTTGAAGAACCAAAATTACTTGAAGATTTTTTTAGTGCCTGCTCTTTTATGACAATAAACATCCTTTAAAATTAGAAGCTCTTATTCTTATCGATGAGATTTCCGGTTACAGCACCATGATCACATCAGGTTGTATGTAAAAACTGCTCTTTGCACTTTTAAATATGAACTGTTCCAAGTAGAAAGATTTTGACATTGTGTTTTCATATTCTAATCATGTACTGTAAAAAAGATCAACACTATAACAGAATGTACCAATGAATGAAATGCACAAGTAACGGATAAAGACAGGGATGAAAGAGTTGTATATTTTTACTTTAATTGTATTGTGTATGTTTTAAAAAGAAATCCTATTGATGTTTTGTGAAATTACCACCAATTCTATAAATAATTGTGTATAGCTATGTATTTGTATAGTATTAATGTCATATTTAAATATATGCTGTAAAATTAAACAGTATGAAATTTATTTTTGTGTTCTAAATTGGTACTGTCTGGCTTTTATGTGGACTTTTACTCTGCAGAATCTATATCCGTTCAAAGATGTACATTTATAAATAGTTCAGGTCTGACTTTCTCAGTGTGTAGTGCCAGTCATTTAAGTAGCCTTTCACTATTATTGTTTATTTCAATACTAAGCTTGTGATAATTTTGCATAAAAGACGGATATATGAATAAAGTGTTTTATTTCTGTAATTTTTTTCTTTTCTTCTACATATAATAATGCATCGGTTTTATATAGCGCTTTTCTGGACACTCAAAGACGCTTTACATTGCACTCTTCATCCACTCCATACCTGGTGGTAGTAAGCTACTATTGTAGCCACAGCTGCCCTGGGGTAGACTGACGGAAGCAAGGTATCCAGTCTGCGCCATCGGCCCCTCTGACCACCACCAACCATTCACTCACTCACTACATTCGCTAGGCTTCCTGGTGTTACCAAACGGTCTCCCATCCAAGTACTGACCAGGCAGTATGGCCAATATCCATTCAAGGCAACGTTTTAAAAAGCATTCAGTGGAAGATTTCAGAGCCATGCTGCAAAGTTTAATGTAAGGTACAATTATTCTCCGCTCACAAAGCCCTTAACCCCATCAACAAACAAATAAGCAATAGTGTAAAACATGTCCAGTAAAGTTCATTTGCTACCAAGACTTTGGATTGTTTACAATTTATACTTTTAATGACAAAACCCCTTAAATGTATTGATATAAAAACACATTCATATAGCTATTTACACACTGAGTGGTACTTATATTGAGAAATGCACAGCATAATACATGTATTAAATGTATACATTTTAAAGCTGTTTTTTTTTTCTTATTCCTTTTTCACAATTGTAGCTAACAGTGAAACTCGTATAAACACAGTGAATTAGTAAACTAACTGTAGAGCAAAGGCTTGTCACACATAAAAATTTACTTATTTGTAATAGAATGCGTAATTGACAAGTTGCCTTTTTTTTCTTACTTTTGAAGCACTACATTTCCCTTACTATTGTGCTATGTTGTTTTGAGTATTCTGTAATTCTCTTGTAGTCCCTTTTCCCATAGATCTTTTTCCAGTTGCTAAGAAAGCTGGATCAAATTCCACGATGACCATAGCCGGTTGTGTGTTGTGACAAATTGCCCTCCTCACTCATCACGGAGCCGATGATTTGGGCAGGTCCTGGTTCTCAGCCAAGTTGAGCTTTTGTCTGAACAGTGACAAATTAGTCAAGGAAACAAACAACATTTTTACACTTTTGTGTCCACATTACATAAGGATTTTGTCTGCCGTTGAGAAAGGATACATTGAGGTGCTAAGTTCTTCCAGCTGCAACATAAAGAAGGTGACTGTATTATATTTTTGGTAATTTGCATGAAATTAGTTCTCAGAGCAAGACCCCAATCCAACTACCATCATGCTAGTTTGTAGCATGGCTGTATAAGGTTTCCAAAACATGCACAATAGGCTAATTCTCCAGCCAGGCTCCAGATCTCGATGTGGGCCCCTACGCTGCAGCCCACTGCTCCTTAAGGGTTGCTCCAGTGGAAGCGAAGGATGGGTCAAATGCAGACGACAAATTTCCTTACAGGGATCAACAAAGTACACCAACGCAACCTTAAAAGCAATTGTGAAATCCCATACTAGAATATAATCCTCTCAACAAAATATTCCCATTCACCATCCTTAACAAGCTCATAGCTTTTTTTCCCCATCCTCTTGTAGACGGCCCTGTAGTTTTCTACAGTGGGGAGGCAAGGAACACCAGAAAGAGGTGTTTCATAATATATTAACATGCGCTTTGCTCTTTCAAAACTGAAAATTATGCATTGGATCCATTTTTCAAAGCTGCAAGAGGAACCTGTCAAAGATAGTGTTCAAACACAATGCAGCCACAGAACCAAAGCTGGTTGACTAGCCTTTTGTCTGATCTGGGAATTGAACCAGTGATCTTCTTGCTATGAAACTATGATTAGCAATATATATATATATATATAAAAAATTGTAAATGATTACTTTTTTTGTTATTTTACATAAAATGAACTGTACTTCAGCGGTGATAATGGTGTGCACTCACGTTACAGAGCAGGTGTTCCAGGTTGTGGTCAGAGGCTCCTTTCCTCTGGTCCTCTGACAGCTCCTCCACGTGGCTGTCCAGGCTGAAGTGCAATCTGGCCAGCTTTTCCTGCATCTCCCGCACATGCTCCAGCTGCTCAAATGAACACACCTTTCCTAAGACGTATCAGCAACACACAAAACAGATCACATCACAGCATTCATTAGACCTTTACTGTTTGATTGTCTTTTTGTATATGGTAAATTGCAATAATCTCAGGACATATTTGGTGTCAGCGTAAAAATGGTTATGTGGGGTATTTAATATTGTACTTTCCGTTGGCAAAGTCATTTAGGGGCCAGTCCCTTGTGTTGGAAACAGAATCTGCGTCTTACCAAAGGCCTGCAGTTTGCCTGAGTGGAAGTCGTTGAGGAGGTTGAGTAGCCCTTGTTCCATTTCCCTCACATCAGAGACATCTGTCAGAAAGGAGTGCTGTAGAGGGGACGACTGAACTACCTTGCTGGGTCCTGCCGGCTGAGGTGCTCTCGGCTTTTCTTTGTGTGGTCTGTCCAAAGAAAAAAAATATAATAATATTTAATTTCTACAGCCCCATTAGTAACAAAAATGGCCATTCAGGAACTAACCTTGTTATTTTTGGAGGAGCAATGACAGCGATGGGCATGTCTTTGAGTTGTCCAGGAGCTCCGATGGACCTCTTATACTTGCCTCTGTTTTTGGGGGAGGGAGGCTGAGGCAGGCCAAGGGAGAAGGTGGCACTCTTGCTGGCAGGGAGAGCAGGGAGTTTGCGGGGGTTTATGGGAGGGGGAGGAGGCTGAGGCAGAGACACCTTTGGGCTGCGTTTTTTACGTTTGTCCTCCATTATTATATTGTATCTTCAATGTGACAGTGTGTGGGTCACTGGTGGGCTGCTGCTGGGATGCCTCTGAGTAACACAAAGGTTGGAAGTTAAACAAAAAACAAAACAAAAACAGGTTACAGTTTGACAGCGAGTTAAGTTGTTGGACAGGTTTGGCAGCAGATGATGTAGTAGTTGCACTTGTTATATTATTATAGCGTCCAAGTAATGTTTTCTATTATAAAATAATAATCTAAACAAAATAATATGGGAAAAACAGAATAGCGACGTGTGCTCCCTTTTACAAATACAAACTCAGTGTGCGATAAAAATCAATATATTTAGAGCTATCCAATGGACGAGTCATTCCACGAGAACTTGACATTTTACGTCCCCATGTTTCTTTTAGATATATCTTATTTCCTCCAAATCCAAAATGGGTGTTCAATAGCTTAAATTGTAGATTGAGATGTCTCCTTTAACACAGTATAAATTACAAATCTAGGATTTTTCTAATTTTGTATAATATTTCATCATATTTTAGTGAATGTCTAGATTTTCCCATGTCCCCAGAGGCTTTTCTTAAAAATTAACATTGATTATAACAATTAAAGCAATGAAAAAAATACATATTTTTGAATTCATTATGAAGACCAATGTATGCTCTTTTAGTTGGTAATGGTATTTTTATGAAAAAAAATATTCAAAATATTCAAATAATGTCATTTAGTTGTGTCCCCGGGTCAGCCCTCAACCCCGTTACATATGAGGTTCTCCCCCTATAAAAAATGTATGGTATGATCCATTTGAACCCAAACACCAGGAAGTGACATCACGAAAGTCTTTTGGACGGCAGAGCAGCAGAAAGAGCCAAGTGACTGTCTTCTTCTTTGTTAATTTTGATGATTTTAACATGAAAATGTGATGTGTTACATTTAATGACTCAACACCGTTACATAAAAAAAGTTGAAAACCTACAACTTAGAAAAAAAGTTATTTGTTATTTCAAACATATGAGCTAATTTTAAATCTCATGCATGTCATGTGGTCTCTTTCTGACACTCAGCATGGGTTATAGCAGCCATTTTCCTCCAAAATCACAACCCCGTTACACTCAACCCCGTTACACATTTTTGAGTGACAGTTACGGGGTTGTAATAGTGGCTTGAGATAATTTAAAGCCCCATTTATGGCTTGATGAACTAAAAAATTCAACATTTTATATGAAGAAGTGTTTGCAATTACTTTATTACTGGTTGGGACATCTGGTGAGCATAAAAGTCTTGTTTTATAGACAAAAATATGTTTATCTCCACTTAGGAGAGGTTTACTGTTGTCCATGACGGGGTTGAGGAAAAACTAATGCCAACGTCACAAAAAAATTATCAAAATTCATATTTAACACATAAGATGGGAAAATATGATTTTATGATAGTGTAATATGTACCTAATGTTGTGATGTAAGATTTAAATTATTATATTTAGTTTGAAAATTTGAAACTGATGAGGCTCATTTTGCACAGTTCTCGTGGAATGACTCGGACATCAGTCTCCATTGAAAAGTACAAATCAAAGATGGTCTACAGGCGCAAAAACTTACACAGGATTCATCAGCTTTGTACAAAACACGTTACTACCTCCCATTTTTCGAGACGCACAACTGAGCTACAGTCGACACTCAAAGGAGAATAACAAAGCCGTGTAAACAGATTTACGGATGGTACCAATGAGACTTACCGGATAAATTACGCACCAGACAACACATCGAGTGACAGAATCGTGAGATCTCTCCATAAATCAGAATGGTGTCTTTAGGAGTATTTTATCGGCGCTGTTTATGAACAAAATCGTGGCACATTCTCGCCACTGCATCTATTTGAACTACGAATACAGCGCAGCACGAGCGGCACCGATGCGCACTGTCGTCTTTGCTCGTCTCTTAAAGGGCCAGTGCACTTTTGTGTGAGAGGCAAGCATTGTTTTCAGATAAACAAAAACAAAAAACGCCGTTAGCGTTGCCCACATTTGCCATAGATCTGAATGTTCTGTTGTGCGAATGATAATTTGTATGAATAAGTTCCTTTCCTTTTTCATGATTAAAACATTTAAGATCGGCTATGGAAAAAATCCTCACAAGAGGGCGCCAACTGTTATGATCAGTGGATGTGCACAAATACACTGACGGGTATTTTATTTGCAAAGCCCATTCCTATATAGACAAAAAAGATACAAGTTCAGAATCCAAACAAATACAATCAGACTTGTTGTAATACAAAAATATCTCTTTATTATGGCAGATGAGAACCAAACCATGAAAGTTGTACAAAAAATATGCTCTTCTGCATGCTCGTTATGGTCCAAAGCAATTGTCGCAATAAGTTGGGTCTAACTGACTTTTTGGTCTGATGAACTGTTCGAATGAGAGTATGCCTTTCCCAGCACAATCCTGTCTCTTAAAAGCTTAAAGAAAGCATAATAGTTGCTGAAGAGGATCAAAGCTAGTGATATCGTTTGATGCCATTTTTCTGAACATATCAACGCGTAGAGCTGGTAGAAAATCATGGCACCTTCCAATATAATGAGTATGTTCAGTATTCGTAAAGGCTTGTTGAAGAAAAACTGGAAGTTAGAACAAAAATATGGAAAATGTTACAAGGTAATCTATCTTTTTCAAATCATTGAGCAATGTTAGCATAAAAAAAAAACAATAAATGACAATAAATACTCACATAGAAACGATAATGGGACACATCCGATGGTACTGCAACATTATAATGGCCCATTGCTTTGTAGACATTTTTATTATGTTTTACCAGGACTCCTTGTGGCCACATGTATTCTTCTGTCCATCTGGGAGAACAGATGAAAAAATGTTGAGCCATTTCTGTTTGTATCTAGAGTTGTGTCGTTTATAGGTCTGCAAGTCGTACATATGTTGTAGGACATTGGAGCAGAGGGATGGGTCCACCTTCTGCCAGCAGCCAAGGTGAGCTGCGGCTTTATGGAGCAGGTCACAATAGCGTGGAGGCAACAAGTGTCTCATGAGGATGACTGAAGTACTGACTGACACCAGAATAAAAAGTTCACAGGACCAACGTTTGTCAACATATTGTGTACTCTAGAGACAAAATAGAAAAGAGGATATTTATTAGAACTACAAACATGTCTATAACATGTAATGACGCAACAAGTTACTTACTTTGACGAACCAAACTGGCACAAAGGCAATATAGTAAGCACTGAGCATAGAGCTGACAAGAACTTCCTTCATCCTGTAATTGAAATCCATCTTAAGGTACTCCACTTCCTTTCGGATGAGGTCAGGGGACAAGCAGCAGGCGTGAGTGGGCATGGCCTGTGCAGCGTATAGCTGGCTGGTGTGCTGCTTCCAGGTCTCTTTCAGCACCGTGAAGTAGTCCTTACCACGCCCCATTCCACCCACCTCTTTTGAACCAATACTGGTGATCGGAGAGAGTGGACCTACTCGTCGGAAGTCACAACTCAGCCGGAAGAAGGGTATATACATTCCAAAGCTGATTAAAAATAAAAGTATGTAGATCAATTGTTTAACAGGATCATATCAAATAAATGCAGCATGAACAAACTGTTCACCGCAATGTGTTCCATAATCAAACTACATTTTAGTGACCAATTTTTTGGTGACGGCTTTTTTTGGTTGGAAAGTGTAACACCTCTTTAAGCTCAAATCATAGTTGCCCAAGTTTTTGGGGATAAATAAAAACAACGGTGTTTATTTTGTTCTTTTTTTTTTTTTTTTGGTGAGATGGTGAAACAAGCCAAGACGTTTTTGTGTCATTGGCCATATCCTCAAGATGCAGGAGTGTTTGGACAATAAAATGAACTAATTACCCTATGAGGCTGAGGATATGTTACAACATATTGTCAGTATGTTTGGGCTGCAACAACTAATCAAATTGAGATAAAATTGGTAACTGAATTTTCCTACTGATTCTTTTCAAACAAATAAACTATTGCAACAATTATAATCCAGGTATAGCTTTCAAGGTTCATGAAGCTCAACAAGTAGACACAATGAATGTTACCTAGATTATAAAAGCAAGGGTATCTACAGGTGGCAACAAGTCAAATGTAATGCTTTTAAATGACATTTGAAGGCCTACATACTATTCTTATTCTCACATACAAAACATCTTTGCATACTTAATTCCGTGAGATCAGAACATTCAATCACACAGAGAAATTAGGGGATATTTTGATATTCAAAACCAAATTGGACACAATGGGCAACTTTTGAGCAAAAAGATTGTGTAAAGTTCAGTGAAAACAGCAAATGTACATACAAACATACAAATGTATGCAGTAAATGTTTAGCAATGTCATAGGGTGGGTTCTGTCTCAAAGGAAAAGTTATGTGTCTGAACATTTTAATTTAATGGCAGATTGAATCAAATGTGATGCCTTTTAAAGGCATACTTTATTTAATGACTTTTGATGACCAGTTTGTACATTGAGTACTAGTAAATAACAATGTGAAAAATCCTATTACGGTGTTAATGTAATAAATGAGCAAAAAAAGTGTTTTTTGTAGCCATGCAAGCACCTTTTGCACAAAGAAAGATCAGCAATACAATGTAATAGTCAAATGTTGAGTACTATATTATCTATACAACATTAATAGAGTTGAATATAAGACGACTTACGGGTAGCACAGGAAGAGCAGACTAAGCACTGAATAGGTCCTGAAGAGATATATGAGAGATCGGCACAGACTCCAGCCTGTCAGCGTGAGCACTACGAACCTTGCAGTCACTAAAAAAATAGAATGTGGAAAGGATAGTTTTCCACTTTGTGACGCCTGCAAAAAAGAAACAAAAAATAAGAAGAGGGGGGTTAATTTCAATAATTTAATACTATATTATGCAAAGAGCAAATACAATAAAAATAATACAATATTCCCACCTCTTTAACTATTGCTGCAATCAGTCTTCGAGCTAGGATGATGATTATAAACACCAGCATGTTATAATCAATAAGGTGAAAATTCTGTGAAAGATAAGATTATGTATGTTTACATGACTCAACAAATGTATTTGTTAGTTACTGGCACCAAGCACTCACCAGCGATGTGTGTGAGGGAGGGTGTGATGGGGGGTACCACCACACTGTCTTGTAGATGTTGACATAGTGGACAAACAGAGCAATAAGGTGACAGAAGAAGAGGTGAAGCTCAAACAGAACATTACGGTCCACTGACAGCTCTGGGATTTTACAATGCTTCACAGGCACAACAGTCTGTGCTGCCAGAGGAGGGCTGGACATGCAGGTGCCAGAACTATTCCTATGCACAAAACAATTTCTGTTATTACGATCCACAACCCACAGTATTTTATTATAAAGGGCTGTATGAGTATTAGAGAGCTCATATTACCTGGCACGAGATCGCACCCCGGTGACTGGGGAGCTGGTTGAGTGGTTTCCATTGGACATTGAGCCCGGTTCGCTGTTCAGTGGCGGAGGTCTGCAGTAAGTGGTTCGGTTTGCACCTCTCCTTCCACCAGCCATTGCAGACACGCCCACGTTGCACTTCAGGTGCTAGTTTAGCTCTGCAGTTTATCACGTTGTCCTTGCAACTTTAAGAACATTAGAAAGGTTCAGACGTGGAATGGTTCGTTCCCATTATGCTAGATGAAAACATGTTTCTGCAGTGTAACGTTACAGTTCCTTTAAGTTGTGCAAATGCATGAACTAGAAAATGATTGTTTTGATATGACTTCACCCTGTCCTGAAACTAGCATGTTATAAAAACAAAAACATTTTAACTAAATGCAATGCAACACATTCTGCAAGAGTTTTTAGAGAACAGGAGCGCTTATATTTGCGACGTAACATCTGACCCTCACAAGTGACAGTTTACGGAAACTGACATTATAAGATAGCATTCTTGCTATATGGTTGCAAACCAGATTATTTGCATTATAGCAGATTGTTTTTCACTCACGACATCACGAATGATACACACAATGAGGAAGGGACCCCAATGTGTCCGCCAAGACCATGCTTGATTTAGTACAAAAGATCGAGGCCTTTGCTAGCGGTGCACTAGCAGCTACCAACCAACCAAACAGGAATGACAAGACGATTAAAGCTTACCCAGACGCGGATTCAATGTTCTTCGGACACCTTTATGGCATATAAAGCGAATTAAATGTAAAAGTTCCTTAAAATATTGACAAAAGCGCTAACGTAGTTCTCACTGGAGTCAGTGCAGTCACTCATTGTTGATGTGAAACTAGCCACTCCTGAGGCGCTGGACGGAGCGCGGATGTCGCCACAGTGGGAGGAGCGCTACTCCCTCCATACAGCGAAAACTACTGCACTTGTGTTTTCAAGCTTTTGCTTTACATCTATTCAAAAATCTGCATACATCAAGGTAAAGCAAAAATAGTGTTAAGCTCAATTTAATGTCAATAAAAAAACATACTAAATTTTGAATGTATGCATTGTGTAATTTACCTGATGTACTGAATGCAAGAACGCTTCGGTAACGAATTACCTTTAGATTAAAAGGTTAATCTGACAGATTGGCCATCATCCTCTTTTTCCCTTTTAAGAGTGCCTAGCAATGGACTGTAGAACTTTAATTTTCTTCACATTAGAATCTTCGTTCCAGTCAAAGAATGATCAAAATGACAAATTAAAAACTTTATTTTCTCAAATACAGAGAATATATTAAAACACACTACACAGTAGTTGAAGAGTACTCAGACAAGTCTGTCGTTTTCCACAATAGTGATCCAGCACTCACGATGCAACAGGGACTCCGTGACTCCAGCATTTTACCAGACCTTTAACGGATATAGTAAGTCAATTTCATTATGCAATTGAAAAAGCAACTTTGGGTTAAAACAAACCTTTAAAATGCATAAACTTGATGCTTCCCCTCTCAACCATCCAATGATTTACAGATCCTAAATTGAGAAGACAAATGAGATCTTGGACACAAAAATGCATCAATAACAAAATTTCATGCACTTTAAATTTAAACTTTAAGATTTTTAAGTAGTTTTTGAGGAATATGAATAGATACGTAGTAGAAATTGTTATGCACTTGAGTATTAAACATTTAATGGGTTTTTGAATTTAGTTTCGTCTTCTTGGAAATGTTTTTTCCCCGCCAAATTAAATACTTTTGACTTTGTTTTCACAGAAAAAAAAAATAAATCTAACAAGATGTTAGGGTAATTTTTTTACCTTCTCGTGGCGATCTTTAGGCTTTTAGAATCCTCTCCTCTGCGATTTTTTTTCTTTTATAAAACCCACCAGCATGACTTTGCATCAAAGTCAAGTAAGATGCCTGTAAGCTTGATTTAAAATACTGTTGAGATTGTTATTTCACGTGGCCAGAGATAACGATGCTCTCGAGAGCTTAGAGATAAATACTAGTTAATGACAAAAACAAGTTCAAGCACTATTTCATTCAAGATATATATTTTGCAGCGCCTCCATTTAAACTGAGTGTGACACTTTTGCTGTACATACTACAGGATAAAACAGAAAAAACAATGTTCACTTTTTATGTCCGTTTTTTAATTAAGTAGGTATACAAAACAAGTAATTCACGTGAAAATATTGATGACAGGCCAAAGTCATACTTCTGGCGAAAAGGCAAATACCATGTTTAGATTGATTAGGAAAAAAACTAAACTTTATTGAAACAACGCACTGCAGAAAAACATTTTGGGATGGAAGTAGTATTATAATTTGCTAAATGTACAGAAGCATAATGCATTTTGTGGATAGTATTTTGACTTAAAGCTTTTCTGTAGTTATGCACAAGAATTGGAATGGCTGCCATTTTTCAGGAGCATTACTTGCCAATTTCAGATTACATTTTTTTTGGACATTACATACAAATTACCAACGTAACATTGAAGCGTTTTCACAGTCAAATGAGTTTATTTAAATTGTGTGTACTAAATAACAAATGCGTTAGAACTGTTTTAGGTTACATTGGTACATGGTGTATTTTTGTCCAAAAAGGACTTTTTAAAATGCAGCCTAGAGTTAAATTGCCACAGCGAGATTTTTATAAATCGCATATGTATACAAAACCACTTCAATTCCACTCTAATTTGTCTTTTTGGTCACAAGGACTTTAACTATAAACAATGTAAATAACGACATTAAACGGATATTGACAACTGATTTTCGCCTAGAAATATAATACATTCAACCAAATATTCCTAAAAAAAAGAGAAACATAAAAGTACGTATAAAATGGGAAAATGAGGGTAATTACTTTAAAAAGGTAACTGCGCAACAAATCGAGAGAGCGTTTAGGCCAACTTTCTACCATTAGTCGCTCAGTATCTTCCATATGGGTGCTCTCTGTATGCCCCCTTTGACTGTCTGGAAGGAGCTTTCCCTCCAGCCCCAGCAGAGGACCAGGAGCCTTCCCAGTCATCCTGAGCTGCAAGACAGAAAAGAATGCCTTAATTACCAGCCCCCCCAGTGCAAAATACATCAGAATAGCATCCAGAGGCTTTCAAAAAGACACTACATACTGTAAGACTCGTATGGCGTTTCCTGGGTGTCACCGTGTCCGTAATCGTAATATTCAGTGTCCCTAAACAAAATATAAGTATTTAATTCAGATTTGCAGAGGTCACGCACAGAAGAAAACGTAGCAAATAACAGTAACCAAATGTTATACTCACGTTGGTGCTGCCTGTTGGCTATAATAATCATAACCTTCATAGGACCCTTCTGTGTAGGATTCATCATATCCACCCTGTGGTAATAATTACAATCATTAAAAATTCCCACACTCAACATGCTTCCATCGTTAGACAGGAGAAAGCATAAACGTTAGAACTTACATAGTCTTCATAACCCTCAGCTTTAGCCTGTGCGGGGGGACCTTGGTGGGACAGTGCTGAAGGTGGAAGCATCCGAGGAGCTCCTGAAGCTAGAGGTCTGGAGCGGCCAGCTGCACCACCTCTGGTCCCAGCAGCACCCCGACCCGCTGCAGCACCCCGACCCGCTCCAGCACCTCTCGAGGAACCACCTCTCCCACCAGCCGCTCCCCTGGCACCACGCATAGCTCCACGAGGGCCCCCACGCGGCATTCCTCGGCCTCTGCGTTAGATTAAATGTTGTTAATGCAAATTGAAAATTACATCTTTAATGTATAACCATGTGGTACAGTCATGAGTCAAACTGGAATCAAAAATGAAAGTCAACAATGCCATATACCTGGGTCCAGGTGGTCCACCTCTACCCCTGCCCATTCCTCGTCCTCTGCCTGAACCATCTTGGGATCCATTCAGATAGTGAGGGTCCATGTACAGCTCTTCCTCTCCTGGTTCCTAGTTCAACACAAACCATACAACTCATACAAACAATTTTAAAGGCAAGCAAGTTGTCTTACAGCTACAAAAAAAGTACAACTAAATATATGCTTAGAGTCTGTTATGGCGCATACCGGGGTGAGGAACTTCTTGACCTCATCCATGGCGTGGGCCATGCGCAAGTAGGATTCGGGTATGGGGGCATGTACTTCAATAAATACATGGAGCTCCATACCAAGATGTACATACTTAGTCTCACCACTCTTCCTCAACTCTTCCTCCTGGAAAATAAACTTTGCTTAAGCAGTTGGAGGTATTGACAAATGGTTGTACACTCGTGAAATCCTAACTTTAGGCTTTCAATAGATCATTTCTGTGGCCTTTTTTGTTGTTGCAATAATGCAAGTACCTTGCTCTTGTCCTTCATGGAACCTTTACCCAACACAGAAATTTTTGCGCCAGTTTCTTCTTGGAGTCTTTTAATTGTACTTCCCCCGGGTCCCAAAAGTTTACCAACAAAGTTGATCTGTAGGAGGGAAACACACACACGTATTACATTTGACAGTCATCTAGAGGCAAGACTACAAACACCGGCAATGCTACTTACTCTTGGAAACTGTTTAACAGGAATGAGAACCCGTTCTTTGAGTTTTTGATTTTTGGTAGCAAAAAGGTCCAGATAAGTTTCCTTTTCTGTGTCCTTTTTAACATCGCCTTTCTCGATCCGATCAATTTCTGTTAGAAACACAACAGAGTTTATAAAAGTCACAATACCTACAGGGTTTGTTTTAACGCACAGGTGAGTTTCCCGCGTTTGTATTAAAAGGGACTAAAAATGAGTTTGTGATGGTGAAATGTGCCTATAAACGTGTCCCTGTGAAGAAATGGGATGCTACAAATGTGTTAGTTGCGGTCCAAACTCATTCATTCTTCACTTACCTAACATTCTAGTTTAGTGGCTTCATGTTTCATTATTTGTAATGAATATATATAGGTATATATAAATTGAAAGCAGGTTATGCTACGGAGGCCATTGTGTCGTTTCAAGACCAGGACAGGCAGTGTGCATCACCAAACTGATTTAAGAAATGCTCCTCATAATAAGTAATGTTTACGAAGACGCAAAATATACTCATAATTAGGCCTAATGCTAGTATATTTTTCCAATCCCATGTTGTATGCCGTTGCAGCATTGCGCGATTTACACGTGCGTAGTGGAGGCCCATTGTTAAAGCCTCTATCGTTTAGGCGAGGAACCTACAACTTGGTACAAAATGTACACTTCTAGTCTAAAATAGTCACACAAAATAGCAATGGCGGTACCTGCTGAAATTAATTTCATTGCGTGCGTGAAAGAAGAATCCAAGCTGTCCTTTTCGGCGAGAAGCTCTGGGAGATACTTGCTGTCTTCCATTTTGTTTTTTTTCTGTGGGCTGGCCAAGGAGTCGGTAGCAAAGTCAGTCATGATTATCTAAAACACTCGATTTGAGACGGAGTTCGTCCAAGTCGAACAGAAAAAAGCCTCACTGGTATGAAGGTTTTCAAGAATACGGCAAAATGTCCGAGTTATACAACTACACCAGTAATGACCGTGCCGTGTGGAGGCTGAATGAACAAAGAAGGATGGCGCAGCTGCAGATCAGGAAGAGGGGCGGGCGCATAGAAACCATGTAATAGTATCGCGAGATCATGAATATAGGCCAGATACTCTACACTTTGACTGATTATTTTATTTTTTATTTTTAAATCAGTGTTAGGGCCAGATTGATTTCCAGAAGCTCTGTCTCACAATAAACTTGAAATAGAAAGGCCCATCTCTGGTGATATATGGAAATTCTACTGAAGGAAAGGGGGAAACTTTAAAACAAATTCCATTTCCATTGAAAAACATACAATATTAGAACACACTTTTTCCTTACATTTATGTCCGTAATCTACAGCAACATTTTCAAAGGGATATTTCTTTCTTTAATTTATGAGAGAACAATTCTGTTATCAGATATTCTTATTGCCATTTTATTCCACTCCATCAACTTTCCAATACATTATTTATCATCACATAAAAATATAATTTAAAATTATACATTTAATATGTCCATTATAAACATAGTACTGTACAAGCTTGGAAACAAAAAAAGCACATCAAATATCAACTATTACAAATATTTGTGTGTCATGAATCTGCATTGCAGAGTAGGTAATAGCTTTCACCTCTGTTCCCTGAAATGAATAAAAAAGGAAATAAAATCAACATCAGTATCAGTAATTTATATATTCAGTGCCTCTCCAAAGTACTAATACACCTTGAACTTTTGCACATTTTGTCATGTTTACACCCCTAAACATAAAGATTTTACTTTGAATTTTATACTGAAAGTTGACACACAAGTAACAGACAACTGTGAAGTGAAAGCAAAATTATACATGATTCTGTTATTTAAAAAAATAAATAAATACGAAAAGTGGGGCGTGCACAAGTATTCATACAGCATGAATTAATACTTTGTGGAACCCCCTTTTGCTGCAATAACAGCAGCAAGTATTTTGGGGTTTGACTCTACAAGGTTTGCACATCTAGAGACTGACATTTTAGCCCATTCCTCTAAACAACGCAATCTCTGTCAAATTAGAAGGAGAGCGTTTGTGAACAGCAGTTTTCAGGTCTTTCCACAGATTTTCAATAGGATTTAGGTCAGGACTTTGACTCGGTAATTCTAACACATTAATATGTTTGTTTTTAGGGTCATTGTCCTGCTGGAAGGTCAATCTCCGCCTCAGCCTCAATTCTCTTACTGAAAATGTCCCTGTATTGGGCTACATGCTACATCCATCTTCCCAACCATTCTTACAATCTTCCCAGTCCCCACTGAGGAAAAGCTGCCCCACCATATTTGACACTGGGGATGGTGCACTCAGGACGATGAGCAGTGTTAGGTTTGCTCCATACATAACGTTTTGCATTCGGGCCAAAGAGTTTAATTTTTGTCTCATCTGACCAAAGCACCTTCTTCCACATGGTAGCTGTGTCCTCCATATGACTTCTAGCAAACTTCAAACGGAATTTCTTATGGCCTCCTTTCAATAATGGCTTTCTTCTTGCCCCTCGTCCATGAAGGCCAGATTTGTGTAGAGTACGACTTATAGTTGTCCCATGTACAGATTCCCCCAGCTCAGCGGCAGTACGTCGCAGCTCCTCCAGAGTTATCTTGGGGCACTTGGTTGCATTTCTTACCAGTGCTCTCCTTGTTCGGTCTGTTAGTTTAGGTGGACGGCCGTGTCTTGGTAAGTTCGCAGTGGTGCTATACTCTTTCCATTTCCGGATGATGGATTGAACAGTGCTCCGTGAGATGTTCAAATCTTGGGAAATCTTTGTATAACTTAACGCTGCTTTAAACTTCTCCACAACTTTATCCCTGACCTCTCTGGTGAGCTCCTTGGCCTTCATGATGTTGCTTAGTGACCAATACACTCCGACCATAGCTCCGAGGCCCTCACAGAACAACTGTAATTATACTGAGAGTAGATTACACACAGGTGGCCTCTATTTAATGGTTAGGGCAAGGTGTGAACATTCTCCAGTCATTAGGAATGGTATAAAGGCAATTTAATGCACTCAGAAAATGCTGTATGAATACTTGTGCACGCCCCACTTTTCACTTTTTTGAAAAATAACAGAATCATGTATCATTTTGCTTTCACTTCACAGTTGTCTGTTACTTGTGTGAACTTTCAGTAAAAAATTCAAAATAAAATCTTTATGTTTATGGTTGTAAATATGAAAAAAGTTCAAGGTGTATTAGTACTTTCGAGAGGCACTGTATTTGCCTTACCTGTGGATGTTTATGAAGTGAAAACTCTTCACCCCACCTTGAAAATAAAAATTTATAAGGTTACATGAAATTTTCCAGTATTTTAAGGTTACACACCACCGCCACTGATTACAACTTCAATGTTGTAGTGACTTCTCAGTACTTACCCCATCGAACGGATTTTGAAGTTCACCGTGTCAATGTGCAATACCTTGACTTCCTATAAGACATGTCCAAGACCAAAATTAAAAGATTCCAATAAAGAACAATGTGTAACGTATTTTCTTACTAACTCTAGGGACGAAGAATTCATCTGCGCAGAACTTATACAACCAGTCATCCAAAAAGTGGAAAAGCAAAGACTTCATGTCATCACCTTGGACAGGGAAGAAGAATTTCTTTATTTATACAGCGCCTTTCACAGACATGGTCACAAAGCTCTTTACATGAGAGCATTTTACATTTACTCCACACTCAGTGGTGGTAAACTACGTTAGTAGCTTTAGTTTCCCCTGGGGGAGAATGACAGAAGCTGTCGCGACTGCACACATCTGCGCCAACGGTCCCTCTGACCATCTCCATGCATTCACACACTCACACACCTATTGTACATGTTTTTAGTGGTAGGGGAAACCGGAGTACCCGAGGACATGCAAACTCCACACAGAAAGGACCCGTCCTGGGAATCGAACCTGAGACCTTCTTGCTGTGAAGCGAGAGCACTAACCGCTGCGCTACCGTGCCGTGGGAGACAGTGTAGTTATTATGTATTGTTAAGGTAGATACTGGTCAAATAACTTTACCTTCTGACTCCACCTTTACAGTGTCAAGTGGTTCCACTGTCTCAGTGTCTGTCATGTATCCGAACATGCCCATAGCACACTGTTCAAATGCTTCCTCCAGATTATCTCCCCAAGAATGTATCCTTAATAGAATAATATAGGAATAATGCACTGGTTAGAGATCTGTGCCATTCAGTTGAAAGTCATGAAATCTGAGACATAAATATATGATCACACTTACTGTACATCTGCGGTATGATCCAGGTCTGAAATTATAAATTGGAATGGATTGAAGACATAAGCGTATTGTTAACACGACTGTGAATACTCTTAGCAATGGAGTGGGGAGATTAACTCTGAGATTCCAAAATAACTACAGACTTACATTCATATTTCTTGTTGATAGGTGGGTATTTTGATTTGATAGCTTTCTGTTCATCAGTGAGATCCAGTACACGGTCGTCCATTGTATTTCAGTCCTCCAGGTTGTCGCAAACTCACAACATTAAAGTTAAACGTAAAAGTTGAAGCCAGAGCTTTCACTGCGCAGCGTGAAGAACCCGGAAGTGTGGCGTCTCGCGATGACAAAGCCCGGTGTGCTCCGCTGCTGCTGATTGGTCCGCTGTGTTCCATGTAGTTGGCGCCATTGCAACATTACGCGCTGTTCTCGGAGCGCTCTCTATAAAATATACTTTTTCAGGGCACTTATCTCCCTGCTGAGGCACTATGGCGGACAAAGATGGTAGGGGTTGGCTATTTAATTATAGATTTGTGTTGTGTGTTCTGTTGTATGTTTAGTTTTGGCGTTTTACTGCAGATTGGTGCACGCGCGACAGAGCATCTCCTTTCATTGTTAACTCACCAGCAGCCGGCTAACAGCAAGCTAGCTGACTAGCTCAGGCTTGATGTAAACGGGTTTTAACTCATGGTGGGTTGCTGGTGAGTTTCTCACGTGAACAGCGGTTATTTTATTCAGTGTTCTATAATATATTGATTCATTAATTCATGTTTGGGTTACACCTGAAATTGTTTTCCTGTTAAGTGTTCCTTCCTGATATTCTCAACACTGAACTCTGTTTTCTGCAGCTGCATTTGATGATGCCGTGGAGGAAAGAGTCATTAACGAGGAATATAAGATTTGGAAGAAAAACACTCCTTTTCTCTATGACTTGGTCATGACCCATGCCCTGGAGTGGCCTAGCCTCACAGCACAGTGGCTGCCAGATGTCACCAGGTAATGTACCTTTCCATCTGCCATAATGACAAATGTAGCTCAACTGATAAGGTAGTCATGTATGTCATTTTACAAACATTTCAGACCAGAGGGAAAGGATTACAGCGTGCACAGGCTCGTTCTGGGGACACACACCTCAGATGAGCAGAATCATCTCGTCATCGCCAGTGTTCAGCTACCAAATGATGATGCCCAGTTTGATGCCTCTCACTATGACAGTGAGAAAGGAGGTAAAGGCCTTGTGAACAAAACTTCTGTGCAATGTAAAAAAAAAAAAAAACTCAGAACTTCCTTTTTGTTTTCGCAGAGTTTGGAGGCTTTGGGTCTGTCAGTGGCAAAATAGAAATCGAGATAAAAATAAATCACGAGGGGGAAGTGAACAGAGCTCGCTACATGCCTCAGAATCCATGCATCATTGCCACGAAGACTCCCACCAGCGATGTCCTTGTCTTTGATTACACTAAGCATCCGTCTAAGCCTGGTGGGGTTTGCTGACGTTTACATTTTAGACACGTTTCCCATATACTATTTTTACCCAACTTTCATAATGTTTAGACCCATCTGGAGAGTGCACCCCAGATTTGCGACTCAGAGGGCACCAAAAAGAAGGCTATGGTCTTTCCTGGAACCCCAACCTTAGTGGATGTCTACTCAGTGCTTCAGACGATCATGTAAACAATATGATATATAATGAGCACTTAATTGATTTGTCACTCTTTGGATGTAAGATTAGAAATAACGTTCTGAATTACTTCACAGACTATCTGCCTTTGGGACATTAGCACTGTGCCCAAAGAGGGGAAGATTGTGGATGCCAAAACAATCTTCACAGGCCACACTGCTGTTGTAGAGGATGTGTCATGGCACCTTCTGCATGAGTCTCTTTTTGGATCAGTAGCGGATGACCAGAAACTCATGATGTAAGCAAGTAGAATTTTGTCCATCTGAAAACCGATAGAGACTTGTCTAAATGTCAAATGTTTTTTATGCAATTAGCTGGGATACGCGATCGAACAACACTTCTAAGCCCAGCCATGCAGTTGATGCCCACACTGCTGAGGTCAACTGTTTGTCCTTCAACCCTTACAGCGAATTCATATTGGCGACAGGCTCAGCAGATAAGGTTAGAACAGTTGAAATCTTGTTTAAAGAGTCACTGAATAATATTTCTTTTTGTCATGTAGACTGTGGCTCTTTGGGACCTGAGGAACCTTAAGCTGAAACTGCATTCTTTTGAGTCTCACAAAGATGAGATCTTCCAGGTAATTATCAAATCTACAGAATTTCTGTAGGGCATTGAATGAATTGTGCCAAAATGCATTTAGGCCTGGAATAGTGTAGCCTATTGTGTAGTCTGGGTACCATGAATCACAGAATGAGGAGGGACGGCAAGATGATGACGCACTGTTCGACATACGGAAGCTTGTAGTTTTGTTTACAAAAAAAAAAAGTTTATTTACAGATCCAGCATGACGGCAGCAGGCGTGACTCCATCTTTCGATCAAGCTTTAGACTGTTCTAAATAGTTTAGCTCGAAAGTTTACAGCGGATATGTCGTCAGATACGAATGGCTACGTGCAGACGCATATGATAGAAATTTGTAGCGCCCAGTAAAGGGCTATGGAGAATGGTAAACCACACCTCTCCTACAATGAATTGGTGGGCCCCAGACTAAATATCACTTGTGATTTTAGACTGGCATTAGCAAGGCTAGGAATAGTGTTTTAAAAAACATAACATTTGATTGTATCTATATTCACTTTTTATGTTCTGCCATTTTTCAATCTTGGACTCAAATCATGGTCAGATTAACATATTTACTTCCTTCATCCCCGTGTTTAACTTTAACAAATATTTTGAAATGATAAATGCATAGCTTTTTTCTTCCGTCTGTCCCATTAACATTATTTTGTTTAATGGGACAGACGTGCATTAAATTTGCTGCCACTTGCATAAACCTTATTTTGTAGTTTGTTTGTTTGTTTGTTGATTTCTTAACTCTTTGTTGTAAAACTAAATTCACTGTATTGCAGGTGCAATGGTCCCCTCATAATGAAACTATTCTGGCCTCCAGTGGCACAGACAGAAGGCTCAATGTGTGGGATCTCAGTAAAATTGGAGAGGAGCAGTCTCCAGAGGATGCAGAGGATGGGCCACCTGAGCTGCTGGTGAGTCTCATTAACATCAATTTAATATTGAATTATTTTATTCTATTGTAATGTTTGGGGGATTTTGTTTTATAGTTCATTCATGGTGGTCACACGGCAAAGATATCAGACTTCTCTTGGAACCCCAACGAGCCCTGGGTCATCTGTTCAGTGTCTGAGGATAACATCATGCAAGTTTGGCAGATGGTAAGATTTTTATTTATATAGCTTGGATTTAAGAAATTCCCTAATTTGCAAAAATATTGTCTCTCAAGGCTGAAAATATCTACAATGATGAAGACCCAGAAGGGGCTACAGACTCTGAGGTCCAGGCATAAATTTGGTCTTCACATATGATTCGTGGAGATGCTTGTGTTAACCTGGGTCCATTTTTACTGAAGCTGTCTTTTAAGGTCTGTGCAGCTGAGATTTTGTATAAATTGAAAGAATGAAAGCTGCTTCATCATCATGTTAAGTATTTAAGGTCTACAGCAGACGGACTTTTAGAGACATTAGAATCTCACACTTCCAGTTTTTGTACTGGAGATTACAAAAACTTTGCGGGCTTTCATTTTCTTAGTTTTCTGGAACCTTTTTACTGAGTTACCCCGTCCCATGATAGCACTATGAAATTGTAAATATTGTAGGTTTCATACTGGATCCCCTTCGGTCGAAAGACTGTATTTGTCTGTGTATATCTTTGTTTCTGTGCCGCAACAACTGATTGTGTGTCTTAAGCGTATTCAGAATAAAAATATTTACAATATTTATTATCGCTTTGTTTTATTACATTTAAAAGCAATGACCAAATGTGCCATTTTGTCACTCAAACACAAACGAGTAAATGCATTTAATTTAATATTTTAAGACCATGTATACTTCAGTAATGAGTTCAGCCTCAAGATTTGGAAAGAAATTGGTCTTCTATGCCCCCCTCCTCACTGCCTCTGTAAAATACACAAGATCAGATTTTACCTTTGTCATAGGCTGTACACATGAAAGCAAATTACCTGAGAAATGTAAGCTCTCTCATTAACCCCTCCTTCAGTTCTTGTAGACCGTTCTTGGAATTTCTTTGCACTTCAAACTCTAATTCAAGGTCATTTAAAACCCCTTTCAGTTTCTCCACATTCTCCTGAAAGAGACCCTTTCTTAAAGCTCATTGAACATTCTGTATTGGTGACTGTCAGTTTACCTTGTGTTTATTTAGGTTCTGTTCCCTGTCTTCCTCCATCAGCGTTATCCTCTGTTCCAGGGAAGTCCTCTGTGTCTCCAGGTTATGGACATTCTCCCTGAGGGGGCCAAGCTGTGCCCGCAGGTCTGTAGCTTGTTCTCTGCTCTTCTTCTGAGCTTCATCCCCCATTTGTTTTCTTCTGAGCAGAGCCATGAGGCGAGGCTCATACCAACTCTCCAGGGTCTTTAGACTGCCGCTGAGTCTGCGCTGCAGCCGCAGAGAAGCCTGGCGACAGAGGCTCATGCTGTCACTCATGGTGCGGGACCTGGGCTTAGCCTGGCTCTTGAGGTGGCTCACACGCTCCCTTTGTGTTTTCCGAAGGTCAGACTTTTCCTCTGTTAAACTCTCAATAGTGGTTTTATGTTCTTCCTGTCAAGGGGAGCAACAGTAGCTCAATATAAACAACACAAGGTGGCTGCCACCATCAGTAATATTAATGAATCATCAAATGTTTTGTCACAGTAACGAGGATAGTTAAGAGATCAAACTATTAATTGCTATACTTCCAGTTTTCCCTTAAGAGCCGACTACTACTTCTATCTCCACGAGGTATATACAGCAATGTTTTAACTGTTATTACTATGAGGCAAAGACTTTAGACTGACAAAAATGTCATTCTGTAAAACAAAAAAGGATACCTGTGTCACACCAGACTCAGCCACTTCATACTGATGCTTTGCCAGTGTGACTTGGCTCTGGATACAGTCTCTTGCCGCGATGAACAGTCGTCTCTTCACCTGCTGCACATCTTCATAGACTGAAATATAGTCCAGCTGAACCTGTGCGAGCAGCCTCTGTGCCTCCACCAGCCTGCCTCTTAAGTGCCTCACCACCTCCATCATGGGCTTCTGCAGCTGGACATACTCCTCTATGAGCTTATCCCTGTGCGTCTCCAGACGGTGCACCTCTTCAATGCAGCACTCAAAAATCTGGCCCAATGTATCCATGTCTGTACTGTCAGTTTGGATTGAGATGTGATGGCTGTAAACTTCCTGAGGAATGCTTGTAATATCCACAGTCGATTGCTCATATGGATTGGAAGTATTAAGACAATTATTTCCATTTTGTAAATCATCCTCTTTCATATGTTCCATGATGAGATACAAACTGTGAGAAGACAATTTTAAGTTAAAATTCTTCAATACACTAAAACACACAAATGACAGGCAAATGGCGCAATCTAATAACAAGTAACAATGATTATTACATTGAATGCATTGTCAACAAAGTACAGTAATGATAAATCTTACTTTAGTCCTGAGATGACAGAGCCGTCCACTTTCTCTGACTGAAGACAAGTCGTCTGGAAGAAAACAGGCACACTTTGTTATTAATAACACTGGAAGCACCAGGGAAACACTATATCTGGATTTAGAAGAAGACTTTTGATACCCCCTCATGGGAGCATTAACTGTGTCAGCACAGAGCCCAGACTGGCCTACATGCCTGCAATACACCAGGGCTATATTTACTCTGGTTAGAAGCTGTTTACTGAAAAGCTTGTGGACATTGTAAAAAAAAAAAAAATACAGCCTATGCTTTCTATTTAAATGAGTTGGCTGGGTTCATTAACCTAATGCATTATTTAGATCTGTTGGTGGCAGGTTTTGCATGGCTCCCGAAGGAACAGAATTTGCTTTGAGACTTTGCATGTTGTCTATACCGGAACTCAGAGTTTTTGTCTGTTTCTTTTTTTTTACAATATTAGACATGCCACAATAAATATTTAGCATGAAACCAAATATTTTAGTATTTTCCCAAAACATTAAAAGCTAAGCATGAGCAAGAGGTATTGCAAAATCAGAATATAACAAATCTATTGGATATCCTGCCTTGGAGAACTTTAGGCATGCCCTATAACACCATATCACAATAGTTGCCTGTATCCCACAATTCAGATGAGATTAATCCTTCGATTTAGGAATGATTTTTGCACCTTCTTCCCCCACAGTAATGCAATTTTTAGAATATAATGATTTCAAATTAAATTGATTAATTTTAGTCAGTTAATGAAGGTAGGTAAGTGGGATTTTTTTTTAATGTTGAGAGCCCCCTTTTAAAGGCCAAGGAAGGACTGAATATGAGGTGTCAAGTAAAATACAGGCTTATTTTGGGGAATATCAAATGTGGTGTTCACATTTAGGTATACAAATTACGTATAATAAACCTGTTCTATTATTCATCTATTCTATCCCAGTTTGTGAACACTACAGAAACCTCATAATAAAAAAATACTCTCAAATTACCCGCAGTTATGTTGTCCCACCACTAGATGTTCCCACCGCCCTGGCCGCCCGCTCTCACCTGAGCACAGTCATCGTCCTCCAGGTGGGGACCCGACCCGCGACTCCACAGCAGCAGCAGCCGAGCCACAAGTGCCCGTTCCTCTCCGTGATCGACGCAACTGTCTCCGCACACGGCAAAGGAACAGTTCACCCCCAGCCCGCGCCAACTCTCCACACGGAAGCGGTGGCAGCAGATCTCGACCAGCCTGCGCGCAGTCAAGTCCCGCCGCTTTCCATAAAAGTGCGCTTCACGGAAATGGTTCACCTGATGAAGTTTGGAGTGTAAATTAAAACAAAAGTTTGGAGCAGACGGTCGTGCGACAGCAATTCAGATGGAAAGCGAGCCATTTGGACCAGGAATCTCTTTATAGGTAAGTTGATTTGTTTTCGAGGATTGTTTCAAACATGGAAGTTTAAGGACATTTGAATGGATCAGGGTTAAGCCAACTCTGTCACTTGACACTACTTATTCAACCAACCCCATGTGTTGTTATTTGATTGAAAAAGTACTGCCTTAAACTATGTGATTATTGTCTGGTTACAAAAAGTGGCAGCATACGTGTCTTTTTTTAAATTTAGCATGCAACATGAATTTGTAACCTTAATTAAATCCCTTCTCATAAAGTTCTGCTGTGTGTAACCAAGAACTTTATGGGAAAATTAGGTGTGGGAGATTTGCTTAGCATGGCCTTGAGGGATCCTAAGGTAATTCAAGACCTTATAGTGCGTCTTTCAGCTTTTTGACAATGAAGACTATTGTGCTTTACTGCCACTGACCCATGAACATGATTCCTTGACAGCACATGCACTGACACTTGTTTTAATAAAGTAGTATTCAGTCAATGCACCAACAATACGTGCTTGAGGGGGGCCCACTGTCCACGTCCCTGTCTGGTTTTGCCTCTGGACTTTGCACTTGACTCTTATCAAAATTTCAACGTTTGGAAGTGTCAAAGTTTCCATTTGAGTTTGATGCTGTTTACTGCAACTTTTTTACCCCTTGTATCTTGTAAGGTGAGGCCATTTGTTTAGTAAGGGTGTGTCGCATACTGGTGCTCCTTCTCCTTCGCCAGTTCTTCCTTGCCAGGGCTTGTTACCCATGGAGATCACATGTGTTATGTAAGCAACTGTGCAGGCAGAGTTACCCATTGAGGTCATGATGCAGCGGATGACACAAGAAGGCATCACTGGGGTTTGAAGCAGCAGGAAAGTTCTAAAATGTTGAGTGGGACAGGTAAGAAAGGATATTTTACAAGGAGAAACTATGTTGCAAGGCGTGACATGTTGCAACTACCATGCGTGATTAAGTGTGAGAAAGTTGCGTGAGTGATGTTTTGGTGTCGCGCAGGAAGACCGTATGAGAAAACTCCTGTCTGTTGTGACAATCAATCAAAACTGATGAGATTATTCTGAAGACGTCACAAAATGAGACTGATAGCTGAAGGGGTATGATGATCAAAGTACATTGTGTTTTGGAAACTTGAATCCCATCCAAATCACCCAGGGACTTGTCATAGATGGGGTTTTGGAACATTTCCTATATTTGTTGTCAGTAGTGACGCATACGGTTTTAAATACATCTGATTTCTGATTATCTATTTGTTTTTGGTTAATGCTGAGATGCTTGATAACGTTTTGTCCTCAGTGAGGCCCACCACATGTTTTTTAGACCCGGTCCCAACCCCGTTTTTTAAGTCATTTTATGGATCTTTTAGAGACGAGCTTCTAAACATGATGAATTGCGCTCTTCAGACGGGGGTCTGCTGCCTTTAAAGGGGCGGTGGTGAGGCCCCTGCTGAAGAAGAGCAATTTAGATTTTAATGATTTTAACAATTTTAGACCCATATCCAACTTGCCATTTTTAAGCAAAATTTTAGAATAAATCTATGTACAGATTTTATTACTGTACATAATGTCCTTGAGAAGTTCCAGTCTGGCTTTAGGGTAAACCATAGCACCGAGATGGCCCTTTTAAAGATTTTAGATTAAATTATGGTTAAAAAAAAAGTTGACAGAGTTTGTACAACTGGATCTGAGCGCTGCCTTTGATATAGTCGACCACACTATTCTTTTAACTCGTTTAAAACACATCGGCCTCTCTGGTGCTGTCCACAAATGGTTTACATCCTACCTCACAGACAGGACATTCATGGTGAGTGTGGATACTTGCTCCTCTAAGGTCCATAACATTACATGTGTGGTGCCCCAGGGTTCGATTTTAGGGCCAGTGCTTTTTAACCTGTATATGCTCCCTCTTGGTGATGTCATCAGGAGACATGGAGTCAACTTTCATAGTTACGCTGATGATACACAGTTGTACATCTCCATGTCTCCTGATGACACCAGGCCAATTGATGCACTTTTTAACTGCATTTTAGATATAAAATCCTGGATTGCAGGAAACTTCCTCCAGCTTAACCAGGACAAAACTGAAGTTTTAGTCATCGGTTTTAAGGCCTAGAGAGAGAAACTTTTACTCAAACTACAGTCATTGTCTTTTAATCCTTCCTCACAGGTGAAGAACCTGGGTGTGATTTTTGACTCTGACTTGACTTTTATTCCACACATTAAGAATATCACAAAGACAGTTTTTTACCATCTAAAGAACAAAGCCAGAATCCGCCCCATTGTCTCTCGGGTCAACACGGAGACGCTCATGCATGCTTTTATCACCAGTCGTATTGACTACTGTAATGCCCTGCTTTCTGGTCTTCCCAAAAAGAGTATCCCAGGTTTACAACTTTGACAAAATTCAGCAGCTCGTGTCCTGACGAAGACCAGGAGGGCGGGACCACATTACACCGGTTTTAGAGTCGCTGCATTGGCTCCCCGTGTGTTTCAGGATTGATTTGAATGTTTTTTTAAATGTCTTAATGGTCTTGGTCCTTCTTATCTTTCAGAACTGCTTTTACCTTATGAACCTTCACGGCCCCTTCGCTCCTCCGGCAGGCGTCTCCTGGTTATTCCTAAAGTCAACAAAAAGACTCGGCAATGCGTCTTTCCAGTATTACGGCCCTCGCCTCTGGAACGACCTGCCGGAGGAGCTCAGGGCTTAAGAGCAGGCTCAAGACCCACCTTTTTAGTTTAGCTTTTAACTGATAATTATTCTGGCTAGGCCTATATATTTATCTCAACACCTTATAATTAAGTTAATTGATGTTTAATTGTTATTAATATTTATTTTGTATTTATGTATTTTACCTCGGCCTTATTTTAGTGATCCTATTATTCGATTTTACTTTTTATTTATTTTAAAACATTTTATGCTCTCCCAGTTTCCTCTGGAGGAGCCCTCTGCCTCGCGAGCAGGGATTGGCTGCTGGGGGCGCTGTCCTGTGGGTGTCTGGATGGAGGTGTGGTGTTTCTACTGCGCCTTCTCCGGGCACCCTGTGTTTGTGCCTTGTGGCTGCAGCTGCTCCCGATGCAGACGGCTCCTTACCTGGTTTATCTGTTCCCAGCCTTACCTCAGCCTTATCCCAACCATTGCTTCCATTGTTTTACCTTGAGTGTGTGTGGTGTGCTTGTGTGCTGTGTCTCTGGGAAGGTGGGTGTGGAGAGTTTGAATACAACAATGTGTTTGTATTTGTGGGAGGAGGTGGGTGTGAGAGAATGTTTACAATGTGGTTCTCATTGTAGTAGTGGGAACGGTGGTACTTTTCACACAAAGTACCACCTTCTAAGAACCCCCAGGCCCTAGAGGAAGATCCAATCAGGACTAAAGGTGATTTAGAAAGTGTCAAAAGACCTGACCTGACCCAGACCTGAATCGGATCAATTATGTCAAAACTAAATAACTAAAGCATCAATGACATTTTCTGAATAAAGCACCACCTGAAGAAGCCCAAGAATCAACATTGGCACCATAGTTTGAGAAGCACTGTACTTACAATAATGCAACAACTACTCCATTTACTTTAAATAATGTAAATGTCAGTTTGTGAAGTATGACTTCCACCATTCTGCTATCAAATAGGGCCTACTGCAAATGCAATACGACGACTACAAATCATTTGGAGTATACTTACTTTGTTTCAAAAAAAGTAGCTGTATAATGCATTGGTTTTATATAATGCTTTTATGCACACTCAAAGACGCTTTACATGGCATTATTCATTCACTCCATACTTGGTGGTGGTAAGCTACTATTGTAACCACAGCTGCCCTGGGGTAGACTGACGGAAGCGAGGCAACTGGTCTGTGCCATCGGCCCCTCCGACCACCACCAACCACTCACTCACTCACTACATTCACCCAGGCTTCCTGGTGTCTCCCATCCAAATACCAACCAGGCCCTTCCCTTCTTAGCTTACGGTCGAGCAGAGCAAAGGCGGTATGGCCAAATATAGTATATTAGGGCTGTGCAATTGATCCAAATTGAACCAAAAAGCACCCTAGTAAAATGGTGAAAAATATTTTTGTTTAACCTTCTTTAAACGGTCAATCTTGCCTATATATTAGTGAAAGCTATATTTATTTGGTTTTATTATGGAAACAAATCTTATCAAATTGAAATTGAACAATATGAGTATCAGCTCTACTGGTTTAGTCTGATAGTTTCTGTTTCTGCAAATTTGTCTTACTATTGCTGTTTTTTGGTATCGACTTGGAGTTCTTCTTTTTGTTCCCCTAAAAACATAGTTCCAAAGCATAGTTTTTAACTTTTGTATCCAGCTGTGTTTCATGTCGCCATGAATGCGTTACAAAAACATTCTTGTGCTTACTTTTTTTCCTGACCTACTCTTTAAAGAAGGTCTGGTGGATTTCAGCTCCCTCAGTGCTTTGACGGTCCAGACAGGAGACCCTTGGTAACCTCTGTAGAGGCAAAGCAAACACCACACTGAGCAGAGATTCGCCTGTGTGTCTGCTGGCAGCCGCTTGAGGATACTGCCAGGGAAATTACAGTTTGTTGTGCTATGGTTCATGGGTAGGAAATTGGTAGATGACAGACCTGACAGTTTGCAACGATCTCTGCTCAAAATCTTTCTCATTGGTTCAAAGGGTACAACAGTTTTTGTTCAAATGTGTAATTGCAAAGAACACTAAAATGCAAACTCCTAAACTAGCAAATTATTGATAAACCTCAAGATTAAGATGTTTTATTCTGTGTGTAATAAAACTGTATGGAAATTGTATGTTTAATTTGATGTTGTATTAATGGCAACCTTTCCAATTTTCTTGAAAAGCCTTGAAGACAGCAGCCAGAGATTAGATTTTTCAGCATTCTCACTAAATGGATTTCAGTGTGCAAATATGTACATTGCTCTCCAAACATTGTGTAACTTTAAACCTTGTGCTCTTTCCTCCAAGCGCAGTCACTTCTCTGAATTTCGCAGTGAACAACTCTGCTTGTCAGCCATTGCACACAGCTCCATATTTGAGTCTTTATCTCCAAATATCTCATGTGTTTGCTATTATTTGTGATCCCAGACTGGGCCACTGTGCTCGGGACGGTGTTGCGGATGGAGGTGGGCAGAGGGGGAGAACAGGAGGAGGTGGCTCGGGGCGGAGAACGGGGAAAGGGGTGAAAGCAAATTTTGGAGAGAAGAGTTGTTCCTCGGTCGGTAATTATCAATCTCTCTGGAATGCAGTTGCCGACAAGCCGCTGCACGGCTACAGTGGCCCCACAAAAACACGCCAACGTACATTAGCCAACGCATGGATCCCTACCGACACTCGCATAGTCCTGTGGTTTTCTGCTGTTTCATGTTCGAGTTGAGCCTGTCATTATTGTCTTATTGTAGTCGGGCCCTGTTTATTTACGTCGCTCCGACTACCTACATAGTATTTGTCCCAAACTATATACACTTTGCAGCAAACAAAGGCACCGCATAACGGGATTGTCTTCCGCTGTTGTCATTATGGATATGGGGCATAATGTTTGAAAAGTTTAGACCACCTTGGACTTTATTTGATATTTGTCTTGGTATGTTTCTTTTTGTTTTCCTTTAGTCTCCACCGCATACAATGTACAATGCAGGGGGTACTACAACTTGTACTTGATAAAAAACTCGACAAAAAAAGGGCCTTGTTCCCAACCTTTTTGTTTGAAAACAATGAAAGGGGAATGAGGAAACTAACTTTTGCAATACAGTTTATTAGGGATGGGACAATCCACTTTTGTCACAATCCGATACATATCACGTACTCGGGGGCCGAGCCGATACATATTGAGATACAGTAAGTAAAAAAGCTCTACATACCTTATACTGTTCTCTGATTTTGCCCTACTTATATTATTGTACTGTGGTTTGGGGTAGTACTTACAAAAACACAGTTAAACCAATAATATTGTTGCAAAAAAGAGCTATCCGAGTAATTCATAAAGTTGGGTTTTTGGACCACACAAACTCATTATTTTTAAAATCAAAGATCATGAAGTTTTGTGACATTGTTGAGTTCCAAACTGTTCAAATGTTATTCAAAGCAAGGTATAAATTGTTACCAAACCAATTACAAAGAAGGTTCCAAGAACGTACTGGTCGTTATGAATTACGTGATGAATTAAACTTTAGGATTCAGAAACATAGCACAACTTTGAAAAGTTTTAGTCCAACAGTTAATGGTGTTCAATTGTGGAATAAACTGGAGATGGATTTGAAACGATGTCCAAACATCAACCTGTTCAAATTTAAATACAAACAAAAGACTTTTGAAATATACAGACAAGAAGAAATGTGTTGCCACTAGGGGGAGCAGTAGGATGGATTATGTGTATTGTTCCTCTATAATCTGGAAGAGTGTTGCTGCTTGGAACGGTTGTCATTCTATTGCTCAAATTCACAAATGGAGAATTAGGGTTGGCAGGTTATGGATCTGTTGAGAGGAATCCTCCCAACGGGCTCTAAACCTTGTCTTTTAATGCACCACTCAGCATAGGAACATATTCTACAAAATCAGCTGTTAGGGCAGCCATGTGGGGGTTTGTTGATTGGGAGTTACTGCCCTCTTCATCTGGCCCGCTCTACACTTTGGCTTTTTAATGCACCACACTATGCAGGGCTACAGCATACTTCACATATAACTCAATTAAATAAATATATAATAATAATGATTATGGAAATTACACCCAAATTAAAATTATACTGAGAATGGTAATGACAACTGGAAAGTATCAAGATCTCAGATTATAATATCTATTAATGTACCTTCATAACATAAAAGTAACTCTCGGTTATCAAGGGTAAAAATCTGGAAGAAATATATTAAGGATCACATTTTTTTTTTTTTTGACTGCTTTGTTCTAGACATCGTACATGAAACGGGATTGTTGTTGTAGCTGTGCGTTGCTTCAATTAATTGTATAAACAGTTCATATATTATTATTTTTTTTGGTAAGTTTGTAAGTTGGTCTGTATGAATGTAGCTGCTTGAAATGTTCTTTTTTTATTTATTTTATTGCACTTGGGGGTGGGCAATCATAAGCTTTTGCTTCAGCCCACTCCTTTTGAGCACTATGTGTACTGCTCAAATAAACAAATAAACTAAAAAAAACTAAAAAAAAAAGTAAATATAACAAGTGATATGTTTACATTGAAATGTGTCAAAAGTCGTAAACCAAATGCCATTTGACATTTACTGTGTTTATAGTGTTTATATTGAATGTGTTTATTTTGAAAAGTGCATTAACACAAAATGTAATGGTGCTGTGTAACTGTTCCTGGAAAACAAAGGAGTGTATGGTAAGAAAATGCCTCCAAACACAAGTATTAAAAGTATTGCGATACTTGATAAAGTATCGATAGTTGGTATTGCAGCACAAAGTATTGCGATCCAAGTCCGATCCGATGTTTTGTCCCAGCCCTACAGTTTTTAAGCTCATTTCATGACTTTCAGGGAGCGGAGCAGAGCTTTACTGAAACCGACCGTATTACTAACGACTAGCCCTTTATCATGATCGATAAAAATGATGTAGGGCAGTTTTCCCACAACCTTTACAATATACTAAAAGAAGACAAAATATACTGGATTACACTGCTAGAAAGAATCATGTCCAGGGTCTTAAAGATCATAGTTTTGTAATTTTCATCATAATCATGCAGAAACTTTTACCAAATTCATAGTTGTATAGACCATATAATGCAATGTTCAACATTAGACACATTCTCTCAGTGTGTAAATACAGCAAAGTGATACCTACTTATCTAGTTTAGCTATATTTCGCATTAATAGCCTATCTAAGAGCCTTTTTTTTAGACAGCACTACAAAGATTGGGATTGCCGGCTAGACCTCATTGTAAAAGAGGAGTCTGCTATCCTAAATAGGAAGTAAATAGTGTCGCAACCTTTTCAAATCCTGGCTTTTTGCCATAGATTGAATCACCTCATAATTGTCTGTAGTGCTTGTATTCATTTGAGTATTTATAGGTATAGCTTTTACCCCATACATGTACAGTACAGCAGTTTTGTGCAGAGTCTAGCCCAGGCAAGGTTACTTTATTCCGTTCTTGACAGTGCCGCGGTCTCTTTTGTTTGAAGATGCCTAAATAAGGTGGCAACGCCCAGACTGATGCCTTCAGGTGCCATGCACTAACAACAGTTTCCTCAGTGTGCTGTATAGTTGTAGTTGAAGTTGAACAGTAGTTGAATAGTTACGGAGTCATTTGAACTCTGAAACTGTTATTACCCAAACTACTATTATGAGTATTGTGGTAATGTTGTCGCTTTGGTTCGTAGATGCAGAGCTGATGAGTAAATGTCAATAACCCCTTGGTTAAAGTGAACCAGTCCTAATTCAAACAAAGGTGGCAGGCTGCATCAACACCGCTCCCTCTTGGCCTCGGCTCAGAACAGAGCTCCAACAGTGTGCACTTTTCAGCCTCTGTCACTCTTCCTGCAGATCAGCACTGCACCTGCAACATTGTGCTGACTAAAATGATCATTGTTGCTTTTCATGTGTTTGAAGTGTCACTACTCCTCGGTTGTTGTGTTATCTCCGGCTTTGTTGTAAAATGTTACAAGACTTGGGTTTCCCCATTTTCTCAACAGCTTGTCAAATAAAATACTGGTAAATCCGTAGGAAGAACAACATCTTATCCTGGATTTGAACCTTGGCTTACTGGTTACCTGTAATGCTCTGTGCTTCAGGCAAAACAGATGTCAGGGCTTTGCTTTAATTTTCACTCTACTCCAGAGAAAAAGCAAACTTAACATTTTACTGTCAGACTTATTATCGCCAATAATTGTCCATAGTTTACTCAATGTGAACCATGGTAACCCGCAGTTATATGCACACATATCGCTGTCAATGTCCAATAATCATTTAGAGCAGCAGCTATTGACATGGCGGTCAGGTTTGCTGCGCTCAGGCTTCTCTATGGCCTGCCCAATGTGAGCGCTCGACGTCTTTTGTCAAGAATAAGTAAGTAGCGTGTTGGAACACATTCCCCAAAGATCTGTGCTGGGAAATCTACAGAAAGAAACAAGTTTAAAGAACATAATGTTATAGTCCATTAATCAGCTTAGGACTTCCTCGGTGTATGTGGAGCTCATGGGTGTACTTCTTTTGAGAGATGCAGTCAGTTCTAATTTTGTGCCACTTCTGTAACTTTGTTGTTTCCGTTGTACGTGTGATGGGAGGGGTGGTTGAAGGGATTAAGTAATTTGAGAGACAAATAAAAGTGCTCTGTAATCAAGATGTCGGCTCTCTAACTGGTTTATTTGAAGTCTAGCTGTGCATGTAGTCAGATGAGCAAAACATCAACTAGAAGGATATTTTTGTCACCCAAACATAAACTTGAACTAAAGCTCTTTTGTGTCACAAAGCCTTCAGCAAAAACCTCAACATTACCTCTTTTGGAAAATAATAATAGTTATTTAAATAGATACAGACCCTATGTCTATTTAGTATTCCACAATATATAATGTTAGCCTGGGAAGCAGACTCACCACTGTACCAGCGGGGTGATCCCCCTCTGTATAAAAAAAAATATAGAGGGGAATCATTCTGGTCTCACCGGGCTAATATAATGTACAGAAGGGCTGCACAATATACTGTATCAGCAAATATACACAATATTCGTATAAAAGAAAAAAGCCACAAGCTTTCACAAAATCGCTGAGGTCGTCAATTGTTTGTTTCCAAATACAGCCAGAGTAAAAAACCTGGGGGGTGATATAGTGGGATACACTGTGTTGAAATGGTTTAATGATAAAATATCTCAAATAATATTGTTAAAGCAAAATCCAAGACAGTTATGAAATTATTAGATTGTTCTCATGTTAATGCTGGAATTTCTCACCAGATCATTAACTATGTTAAAGTTATTTTAGAGATACATTAACTTAAGTTGGTAGGGACTGAAGCACATACACACATGAGCTTATTGGAATATAACGGTTAGGAACAATAATGCAAAATTGTTTTCTGTTTTGTTAAGTCACTTGACCTGTTGACGGGTTTCATGCCTTTCCCTATAATGGACTCTATTTTGAGGACCTTTCAAAAGATATTCTCCAGCCGTCCATTTCCTTCCTCTTTATCCGGGGCCGAGTCGCGGGGGCAACAGTCTCAGCAGAGATGCCCAGACTTCCCGATCTCACGCTCACCTCCTCCAGCTGTTCTGGGGGGACCCCGAGGCGACACCAGGCCAGCTCGGAGACATAGTCCCACCAGCGTGTCCTGGGCCTTCCACGAGGCCTCCTCCCAATAGGACGTGCCTGGAGCACCTCCCGAGGGAGGCGACCAGGAGGCATCCGGAACAGATGCCCTAGCCACCTCAGCTGCCTCCTTTCGACGTGAAGGAGTAGCGAAAATATATTCTACTTTTGTTTTATTCCTATGAAAAGGTTTTATGTCACTTAAAACCCACGGATATACTTGTGACGTGAGAAATTCCTCTGGCCTAACTGTCTCCAAATAGCCATATCTGGACTGGTCGGCTTGATGCGTCACATCCATTGCTTTTGTTTGCCTTTGGTTCAAATTGAAGGTTGTACGTATCCATGGCGATGCTGTTATGAGTCGCCTCGGTGTGACAGTCACAGAGTAGTGGGTGGTCCCCCTTACTGCTCTGTTGTCCCTAACAGTGACGAATATTGCCAGCCCCCCTGCTCCGGAGAGGCGTCTGATTAGTGGTGAGTGCGGCCGGCGCACATGCATGGATCTTACTCATGTTGAAATGACTGTAATTTGGAGCAGGAGAAACAGCACTTAGTTCAGGGAGAGGCCAGTACTTCACTGAGCAGAAGATGGATGCTCTTGCCTTGTTTCCTTACACTATAACCTACTCCCTATAAAAGACCCAACTTCATGTCAACATGTTCTGCATTAGGGTAGTCTCAAGTGCTTTACAGCCTGCCTATATAAACTAACCAAGGCATTGTGTAGTACTTGATAAACTTGTACAGAGCAGACCCACATAGTTTGGACGTGCGCATAAAGGGAAAACTCCCTTTCTTGTAAAGCCAAAATCAAAATAAACTTGATTCATGGGCTAAGGTTTGACCTCTGCCTGATTTTGGTGCTTAGCAAGTGGAGGGACATACTTTTTCCAAAGTACATGCTTTTATTTAAATGTATAAGTTTAAACTTTTATAATAAGAAATATTTAGCATTGGGAAGATTGTCTTCCCAATGCTAGTTACTACCAAATATAGGTAATAGCTTAAGAACGTTTACCTACAATGGAAAACAAACAGGGATCAACTGCTATAATCACACTGTTCATGCTGTTGTTGTGTCCTTGGACAAGGCGTTCCATCCGCCTTGTATGAAATGGGTGGTTGATGGTCATAGTGGCCATTAGCACCGCATGTATAGTCATCCTCAGGTCAACTGCAGCTTCTGGAGTTGCTTGCAGCTACTTTGAACAAACAAAAATAATTATATCGCCATTCACATTATATTCATTATTATATATTAATTAATCGGCCAAAGTCTTTGCGAAGACTGCAATCTTCTGCAAACTACAAAGTATCTTGTCTTCTTGTGTGTTAAAGCTGCTCAGTGTAGTTTAGACTTCTTCAAACAGACTGTATTCTGAAATGCATGTGATTCTTTATTAAATTATATTCCATCCTTTCAAAAATGTTAATGATCCTAGAATTTCTTTAAATGGGAAATAAATGTTGATCAGTAAAGCGCGTATTAACTATAATAGCAGTAAATCACAGGAAGGAGTTCTTGGAAATAGCCCTCATCTTTCATCTTTTTTCTTTCTGTTTACAAGCTGTGACTTCTATCATCTTATCCGGTCCAATGATTCAAAGATCACAGTGTCTAATAAAGGCCCCAGCTGGAGGAAGCCAAAGATCCCCAGGAGCACGGCTGGGAAATACTTCAACAAGGTGAACATATGCAGACGGGGCTAAATGAGCTCATTGCACACAGACAGGAAAGGTCCTCCTTCGTCATGAGTTTAAGATGAATGGTTAGCAGCGCTGATGGAACGGGTTGTGTGTTTTTTTTGCGCAAGTGTCTGTTCTTACTTTGCTGCGGAGGCCGTGTGTGCGAGCGCATGGGCCTACGGGTGCGGCTTTGTGAGTTATGACTCCGTGTTGTGGAATGAAGGGAGCGGTGCCAGCGCTTTTCTTCACAGGACAGAGAAGTTTAGCTTTAGAGACAGGAGGGGGTCTGCAGCAGCGCCAGTGTTTTTGACCCGAACTGGCGAGGCAAGGCGGTGTATCAATACAACGGTGTTTACGACCCCGGCTGCTTGTCCTATCATTACGGGCCAAAACCAAACATTTCCACAACAGCAACAAACAAATGGCGGAATGGTTTGAACACAAAGTTTGTTTTCAGTGCAAGAAGTTCACATGTGGAAGCCTGAAACCTGTTAGGCTGGAACAAGCCATCATTGTTCACACTGTGGTCGATCACAAAATGAACTTGTTGCATGCAAACGAGATTAGTAAAAGCATAATGGGGGAAATGTATTCCTGGAAGGTAGATATAGTGTTGAAAGTACAGCAAATGTAGTGTAATGTGGGAGTACGCTGGCGTCTTGTTTTGGTATTACAACTAATTATTACTTACCTGATATGTTGGGACAGAGTTACATGCACATAGTCAATGTAATGTAGCGGGTTCTGAAAGTTTTAGAACTCTTTTAATTGTTTGTATGTTAGTCTGTTGTAGTTTGATACTAAATTCATACAAATGTGTTTTCTATTGGTAAAAATGCAATGCTGATTTCCCTAATACTTTTAACTTTTAACAAAGTTCATAAACAGAGCCATACTGCTCTGTTTATGAACTTTGTTAAAAGTCTTCATTGTACATGATACAGAATAAAGCCTCTGTTGGCACATATTCAGTATCAGACATCAGTTTTATTGCTATCTAATATTCATATCCATAGTCTCATCAATTGTTTTCCTTTTGTCTTCCTCCAGGGCGTAACTCCAGAGTGGGTCATCATGTCAAACCGTGACTCTTTGGGATTCGGGGAGCTCCTTCCCCAGGATGTGGTGGATATCTTTGCCCAGGAGAAGCTCAGCAAAAAAGGGCGCAAACCGCGCAGTCGCTCCTTTCGCCGAGCGCTGGGCTGGCTCAAGGGTAAAAAGAATAAGAATGTGAGAGCTAAGGGACAAAATCCGGGACTCGGACCCGCGTTTGACCTGGCACTGGACGGACGCCCTGCTGGTCATCAGGGCACACCCAAGGGAGCACAGAGGAAGCAGGGGCATCAGCAAGGCAACAGTCACAGTAAGAGCCCAGGTTTGGAAAATGTAATGTTAATAATAACACACAATATAACGGGTGGGTGGTTGGAGGGATGGATGTATCGATTAAAAAAGACTTATTAACACCTATCTAGTCTGAATAAAATGATGCCACGGTGTTTTAGCTCTAGGCGTTGATCAGGGCAAAAATGTCCCAGTGCTTTTGGCTTGTTGATGAAACTGGTCACTGCACTGAAGAGTATCTAAAGGAGATTTCTTTACACAAACCGTTGACATCCGAGTAGCGCTCTGGCCTACTAAATTCTGTCAAAATGCTACTTCTACTGTTGTTAATGGGCTAACACCAACGAACCAGTATATTGTCTTCAGTGTGTAAACGTTCACTAATATTTATGATGTAATCCATGATCCAAAACTCGATTTAAAAATACAAGCCATTAATGCTAATAGATTCTGTAAGCGTGGACATATTTCTATTACGTTTTATTGAATAAAGTTAATTTGAATCTGAAGCCATAAAGTAACATGAGGATAAGTGGGAGCCCGTGTAGGATCCTGCTCCTTTGCTCCGAGGCTTGTGTGTTTGCACGCTGGAGGGATGTTTGCACTGAACCGCTTCGTAGTTGCTTTCTGACCTTAACCTTGCTGTGTTTACTATGAAAAAATCTCTGTTAGTCCTTGATAGCATCAACTCTCTTACCTGGTCTGGTCAGGTCGGGTTACAGGAAGAATGGGCTGCTCTGCACTTTGGGTGGGTATAGTGTAAGTTACAACCAGAAGTCCCACATTTAAGATGCTCACTCAACCAAGCTGTTGTCCATACTAGTTCAGTGTTTCCTGTTTGGGCTTGCACTTAATGTACAGATGTATGTCATTCTGTGCCCTTTCATGGTTCAGAGTAACACTTACTTTTGCGGTAAGCTTTATCCTTGAGGGATGCTGTCAGAACAAGAAGCATGAACATCACATCATTACAGTGTTTGGTTAAGGCTATGTATTCTGTCTTTTTTCGAAACAGGGAAGGGTCTGCTTAATCCTTTTACCACACTGTTGCTCGCAGTCGGGAGAGTTCAGGGGGATTCCCACTTTGGCTCACTCACAGTCTAAATACAACACAGATAAACATCTTTTGGTTATGGTTACACAGATTTGTCGTCATTGTCGGGATATGTGGTCTGTGATGTATTCCATCCCTGCTCACGCACACACACCAGGAATCTTTGGGTCAGTGGTTCTCGACGAAGTACGGTCTCGTAAAATGAGTTGACCTTTCAAATACGACCAGATAATTTCAGGACGAAAACAAAAAGGTTATTTAAAATGAATAGCGTAAAGATTGCAGAAGATGAAGCCCGAGTACCACAGTTTGAGAACCACTGCCTTAAGATAAATGTGAATGTAATTCAATGAAACCAGAAGAAGTGAAGTAACAGTTTTGTGAAGTGGAGTTAAAGTAGCTCCACATTTAGACATATTTGTCATGGATTGCTGAAACAGTCACATGGAGGTTTGCAATGTTGTCTGTTCGGGTTTCCCCTCTACTTCAGCTAATCTAGAACAGAGGCAACTGCAGATAGTAAAACCTTGTTTTTAGTCTTGCATCGATATCAAGGGGAACTGGGGAAGGGGAATTTATCAGTGGAATATAAATATCTCGCTAGTTGGGCTTAGTATTTCTCTTGCAATTAGATCCATACATCTATTTTCTTCCACTTTTCTGTCGTGGGGGCAGCTGTTGGCGCTGCCCAAATCACATCGCACCAGCCCCTATGGCTCCTCCTGCAGGTGGTGGGTCCACAGAAGGACGGCCTCATGGTTCTTACTAGGCCTGTTGGTCTCTCATAATTTAGATTTGTTAAACATGCATTTTATGTTCCCACTATTTCCTACACCACCACTACTACTCTGAAAACTCCCCTCTTATTAGGGAAAGGACTTTTAATCGTCTGTGTACAAAAAAGCATGTGTATTCTTTGCCCTGCTAACACACACAAATGCTCAACCATAGATTTCCTCTCATTTTAGCAAATAAGCTTTATTACGCTTTACTACCACATGCTCAATGGCTGTTAATGTTGATGATGTGTTGATGGCTGAGCTGCCCACTACTCTGCTCTAAATGCTTGTTACCGGCGCAGTGCCAATTAATTAAGAGTTGTGCCAGAGCAGTTACCGGCAGGAACAATGGCCTCTTGTTTCCTTCTTCTTCCTCTGTTCTTCCTCATACTGAGTCACTGTGGTCATAAAGACTTGCCCATTGGTGAGGAAATGTTACAGATGTCTATTGTACATTAGGAAACGCTCAATTTATTGCACAGTGGACATAAATCATTCCTCTTTAGTTTCCAGTTGTTGCAAGTTGACATGAATCCTCAAAATCTTAAAGTAGCCGCACCTGCTAAAAACACGAAACATTGTTGCTATTACTGGTGCTTCTATAACTACTCGTTACTCTACTATTACTATTACCAAACCATACCACCACTGCGACCTACCTGCTACTTTAAACAAGCAAGGAATGAAAAATACTTCCCAGTGTTGATAAATGATGATTGAAGGCTTTGCTGTGCAGAAGTGCACCGAGCATGAGGACGTACACTCAGATGGTCACCTGTTTGCTCTAGCACTCCCTTTGAGATTCTTCACATTCCTCAGCTTTATAATGATGGTTTGTTGAAGAGCCACAAATAGAAAGTTGTGTGCACATTTGGCATTTGGCTCCAGCGATTATTTACTTAAACAAAGAATGAATGGACAGTTCATTTATTATTGATAATTGGATTCTTGTCATGTGGCAATGGTGTCTTATTACCTAAATTGTCTTTGATAATTGGAAATATGCCAGTGAGGTCAGTGCACGATCAACAGTGGACGGCACAGCGCTGCACGCCGTCCCGTTTTTGTCACAGCACACGATTCGTGGTGGCCTTGGTGTCATGAGTTCACGCTGTAGTGTCATGTCTAACAGAACAACAATCTTTCAAATGCAAGCAACAACAGTTCATGGCTTTTTTTGTGACTTGTAGAACCTATCTCTTTGTAGAGGATGACAATGAAGGGCAGGCAAACTGGTTTGGAAAAGAACCTGATAAAGTTTCATTTAATTTCACTCTTAGCTGCTTGTGTATTTTGTATAGCTCACTGTTCATGCCTCCGATATGTTTCTATGTGAGCTCAGTCCATGACTTTTCTTTTTATTGGGAGTCAGTTTGATAGCAACAGTTTTCAGAAGTTGTCAGCTGTACTCAGTTCGGGGAGGTTTGCCTCGTCCAAAAAAAGCTGCTTCAACTCACAAAATAATAATAATAATAATAATAATATTGTGGTGTCATGGCGACGTGAAAACAGGAAGTAACCTCCCTCTCTCAGTGTGCAGCTGAGTTTTTTGCCTTTTTCTGCGAACTGCATTTGTGGTTTCTGTGTTCCACATTGTTTTTCTGGATACTTTTGTACGTCTTTGCCGTGTTTTTGTGGAGGTTTGAGTGGATTTATTTACTTTTAGAGTCTAAAATGGTCCTGAAGAAAGCAGCTTTTTAAAGGTAAAAAAAATGCTAGCTTATCAGCTAAACCCATTTGAGACCTATACATTTCTTCTTCTGAGACACTGAAGAGGCACCAAGAGCCCCCACAGCTGCAGCACAGTGGAGACGTCACAAGAGGAGCTACAGGAAACAAAAAAGGACAAACGAGAGATGGTGAAAGACTGTTGTGAAGAGGAAGGAGGAGGTGGAGCTGACCTGTGCAGGACACCACGCTCTGAAACCGGGACAAACCCAGGAGGCGCTGCACTATTTCAGAGGAGACAGAGGGCAGCCAGCCAGGTTTCTTCCGAGTGCTACAGTTTCCCCGACCTCCAAGGTCATGTGGGTCAGGTCGACACAGTGGCAGCTCAGCCGCAGCAGCTCAGGACTAACACCTGAACACTATTTCATTGTACACTTGTACAATGTCAATAAAGCACTTACTTACTTAAAACAAGTCGAGAGAAGTCTAGCCCAGGTGACAACTTTTGGAACTTTTTGCAACTATGGAAAACACCTGGACGACTGACAGCTTACGCAGACATTCTGAGTTGGAGCAATATCTGACCTAAAGGTTCAAGTCGCCCCGAACAAGTGGAAACCAGCCGACCCTCCCAAACGTGTACAGTACAATATGTGTGGGAACGCTGCAGCAGACGACTTCACTATCTGTATATAGTAAACACTCGAGCAAATACTCTTTCATAATCATAGGGCTTTTGCTGGGATCTTTATTTAATAGCGACGGAGGCGCCGCCACACCCAAGCGAAGGCACAGATCAGATTCGGGTCAGAGCCAATTGTAAAAAGAGGATTCCTATACGTGCCAGTTTGCCCCCTAGTCCCATCTGAATCATCCACTCCAGTTTCATTCATCGCAATGTTCTTCTCCCGCTTGTGTGGTGTTACTGTTACCAAGTGAGGAACCGCCAAAAGCAAAAGTTCAGACTCTCCGAGAAATGCCCTGATGTTTTTCTTGTGGGAATATACTTTGTCCCACAGCTCAGTATATTGTAAAGGTTTGTGAAAAAAGACCTTTGTGCACTGTGCATTTATTTTGTAAATTAAATGAGCTCGGACCGCTACTAAAAGTTTAAAATATAAATCATGTACAGGGCCCTCACCTGAGTTCACTTTAATATACAGTGGACACAGGAAAGATTTATATCACATTTATTCCATTATTATGCTGAAGTCTGACTCTGAAAATGTTCAAATTATTATTATTAGATGTATTCATTTATTTGTTCATTCTTAATATATCAAAATTCAGACATATATCAAGGCTATACCTTTCTGTATTATGGGCAATGAATGACATTTATCACAGACCGAAACATTTATGTATGTTCAAAAACGGCAAAACAATTGTGATGTGAGCAGTGGAAGGCGTCTGAATACTTAAGTCCCTAAGATATGAGATATGTATTTCTTTCTTTTTTATATACATATATTTTACCAATTAAAAACATAGATAGAAAGATAGAAAGAAAGATTGATAGATTAAAAAGAACCAAAGAAATTAATTTGATATTTTACCGTTTAATTTAAATCATCAAAATAGGTCTGAAAACTTTCTGTATCCACTGTAGTTTTGGGACATTATAACTGAGCTGAAGTTTTGGCAAGAAGCTGTGAGAAAGTAAACGGCAATGTTTTTGGAGCGTACTTGTAAGTATTCAGTTTCTATTGACATGTCAAAGGCTTAACTGTTGTAGTTTCCCTTTTAGACCTGGGTTGTCAGCGTTCGATGAATTAAGGGATGTCTACTTTAATGAATGCAATTCAAAGACGGCACCGGATATGATCAATTATGCTTAAAAACGTATTCAGGTCAAGAAAGTTCATTTTGTTGCCGTTTTTCGTTTGCAGTGTCAATACAGGACGGAAACCGTAACAGCGCTGTGCTTACAATAAACAGGCACTGGCAGGTCTGAATATTTTTACATTGGTAATGGGATTTCATATATTGTTTGTGGCTAATTCTCTGCCGGAGCGCCCTCAACGCGATGAAGTAACAGCGCTGCATTGGGCGTATATTATTGGAGTAATACGATCCATACAGGTAATGCTCGTGTGTGGCCATGGAAGTCACATGATGCAAGTGTATCCGTTACCTGGCCTTGTCACCCCGTACTTTTCCAGTCATGTTAATGTTTTACTACACTTACCTTTTTGCACTTTAAATGCAAGTCGGGCACCGGGTTATGGTTGTTATAACATGACTTTTCGCCCATTGTCATCACTCTTCCAGTCGGGTTGGTGCTGATTAGTGAGGCTTAGGCACCTGGCAGACCTGAGCTAAACGTCTGTGCATGGCTGTCTGCCTAGCCCTGCAAAACAAGAGGCAGGAGGCAAGTCGGGGCAGGGAGTGGAGCTGTGAGAGCCTTTCAGTTCTCATGGACCCAAACCAGACGGAAAGGTTTGAGTTCTCTGCTGCTCCCAATCCGTACTTGCACGTGAAAAGAGAGGCGGCAGCGGCAATATTAGTCCTGATAAAAGGAACATGATGCGGATGATGCCAGTGTTTCAAGTCAGTTCCCGCGCGTCAGGTCAGTTTTACTTTAAGGTTTTGGAAGATTTGGTGGTGGTGGACACATGACAGTGAATCAGCGCACAGTCACTGCTTAGCTCAGCCGTTTTATTTTAGTTTTAGGGCTGAACTGCTGTCGAGGGTGAAGAGAATGGAGACTCGGCATACACATTTATTTCTGTTTTTGGTCATAATGAGTCAGATGTTAAGACAAACAAACAGGATTGGAGCACTTGACTCTTTTGCCTCTTTTGCTTGTGGATACATGTTCACCGGGACAAGAGCATCCACTATCTGTGCCTTAGTGAATATTGTCATGTAAATACTGGACAACTCGGCTTCATTAATTCTCTTAAAAGATGAGGCTAGTTTCATTATATGTATTGTTTTTTTGCAATATATATATATATATATATATATATATATATATATATATATATATATATATATATTGTTTATTAGCTGGTACAAATAGTAATTGATCCATTAACCTCTTACCCCCCACTTTAACCAAGCGTATTTTTCTCCAGTTCGGCTTTATCCAAATCTAAAGGTTTACAGCCTATAGGCCAGTGTAACGCCTCATTTGAAAGCTAAGACCTACAAAAGTGATCTAAACTGATCGTTTTGCTTGCGTTGTTGTCGCCAGTTTTTTTTTTCATCACTTTTTTTGTTGCATTTGTCACTTTTTTTGTTGCACTTTTGCTTTTTTTTGTTTTATCACATTTTTGTAAATTGTGCTGCGTTTTTTGTTCCTGTTTTGTTGCGCTTTTATTGTTTATTTTTGTGTGTGTCAATTTTCCATCACATTTTTGTCACTTTTGTGTCAACTCTTGGACTTTTTTTTTCCAAGAAGCTTTTAGAGTCACAAATATATTTGCACTTTGACTTGTATCATTATTTTTGATCAATAATTGTCACATTCATCAGATTTTTGTCACAAATCCTCGATAAAAACAATTGACACATAATCCAGCACAGACAGATGGTGTATTCAGGATGTCAGTGATTAATATGGATTCAAGAGCGCTAATAATACAAGCCTTCATCAGACACGCCCCAGAGTCAAGTCTGAACGAACATGGTAACAGGATGAGTGTTTTCCCAAACCAACTTGACCTGCTGTATGCAAATCACGTTTCTGTGTATGTGTGGGATGAAACTTTACATTGGCTGTGAACTAGAGATTGATTTCACGTTTCTTACAGCACATGTAATTACAGTTTTATCTCTTTTGTGTGAGTCATACACTTTGATCACAGAAGTACTAAGCTTTTTTCATTTTCTCAGATGCCATACATTCCATTTCATGTTTGCTCCCGGCACCCGGATGAAGACTAACACTAAAGACTAACCTAAGACCGCGTCATCTCTAAGACATGATCAGCCTTTATAATAGTGTTTGATCATTGCCTTCATCAAACAGCTCATCACTCAAGAGTAGCCTGTGATTAAGTGCTTCGTTCCTCCTCTGTATTTGTAGTACTCGGTCACAATTCACAGTTGGTAACAATAGAGAACATGTTTTCACATGCGTGCCCATGTGCTGAGGAGGTCTCTTTTAAAACATGTTTTCAATTTTGTTTGAGAACTTCCACTACTAATTCACCTACTCCCCCTTGTGGCCAGAGTAAGAGCCTCTTAGTAAAAAGCGGTAAGAGGGGAAAAACAAATGTGTTGTATTTTTGATTTGTGCGCTAATGCGGTTGTTTGGAAAACCTTCAATCTAATCTTTCTGATAAGACCCACCCCCCAAATCCCTTCACATGGCTTTCTCCCCCTTTCTCGTGTTGACATGTGTGATATTTGACCTCGCTCTCCAATCAGAGGCGAGTGTGCCCTGCAGATGGGGGGCAACAGAGGGATGTCGGGCGTCTGATTCATCACTGACAGGGCGAGCACATTGCCAGGGGAGGAGGCAGGAATTAGGCTGCGACTGGGATTACAGTCTGAGCTCCGATTTGTCCATGCGCTTCTCATGAGCCAATAGACAAACGGCTCCATTACAAACAAGAGGCACTGGCATCATGTCAGGAGATTGTTTTCTTCAGTAGGCACTTGTCTCACTTTGTTATGACTAGTTTTTGAATGGGATGCTGTAACTTGACATTAGAAGAGATATGGTTCTCCTTGTGACTAGTCCCCAATGTGACCACGGCACAAAGACTATTTACTGCTTTCCAACAGTTTTCAAGAAAAGAGGTGAGTGACAGTGGTATTGCTTTTATTGGACTGCGTAACTTAATTGGTTTATGAGTCAGACTAATTGCTTCTATGTTTTTTGTTTAGATTTTTAGTTACGATAGAGCAGGCTGGGGCGCAACTCTCTGCAGGCAATAAAGTCATTAAAGTGTTGCCGTGTAGACTGTAAAAATGTGTCTCAGTTGGTGTCTGCATCGACTGCGACTTTGTCATTTTTGATTTATGGTTCTTGGAAAGGTGTCATTTGTTTGACATGTTCTATTTTGATGCACCAGGATACTGATAATGGTGTTGGAGAAGAGACAGTGGTTGAAATTAGGCGTGAGTGCCGTGCATGGGCAGGTCACAGCTAATTCCAGCCTGTTCTTACTGACAGAGTGACAGAAGTAGGTTCAAGGTGGCTAAATGTGTCAGCATTGCATAAAACTGCCTAAGCAGCTCTGCATCCCGCTCCTGGAGGTGAAGGTGTATGAGGTCTGATCGTTGCTCTACTGACTGTCATTTTTGATCAATGATTTTTTTTTAAACACAAGATGCCCTTTTGAATTAAGTTTTTAATTAATTGAAATGAACTGTGTCATTATGTATGTGCATGGCTAAAATTGTTCGTGCAACATTTTAGATTTGACATTTGAAGTATAACTAACTAACTAATGTTTAAAATATAAGTTCTTCAAGGGTAATTCCGTTAGTCCCTTGCCTCTTATGTACCATCTAATCAGCCTTATGCAGTGGCGGACACCTTATTGCTCTTGTTGTGTCCATATGGTCACTCGTTACTGTAACAGAGTTGATCCGGGCTGATTCCCCCTCTTTCTCTCTCTCTGATTCTAGCTGTCCCAAAGCGAGATGACAGTGATGACAAGACCCCCGCCCCCCTTGTGCTCCAGGAGAATGTGTTCATCGAGGTCAGCAGGCCCAAATACCTGGAGGACCTCCACAGTGAGGCGCTGGAGGGACTCAAACTAATGCAACAAGAGGGTAATAAATAAACTAGCCAATTTTGATAACTGCTATAATTTCTTGTTAATTGTTAGTGTATAAAGTAGTAAATTTCTGCTCTTTTTCTAATCCAGAACGAATTATTGGGCCTGATTATGGAGACAATGAAAGCACAATTGTAAGTAACAATTATCCCGATTGAAACTAAGAGCTCAAATGAACTCTTACTGAACAGTGTTGTTGCTGTAGTCCTCAGTGTCAGTCAGAGCAGAAGTGGATGGAGGGGGCTTCACCACAGATAGCACCATCCCCGACACCTCCTCTACCGTCTCAATGCAGTCCTCGGTGTCCTCAAGATCCTCTCGCTCTGGACTCGCGCGTCAAGGTAAGCCATCTTTGAACAAGGGGGAAGTGCCCCCTCTTGTGGTAATGGGACGCACAACAAAATGATTGGTTAATGCTACTACTATTGTATAGGTTTCCTGTATTCTGTATGTTTTTAACCTGTTACCTGCCATCCCCACTGATCAGGGGGTTAGGGTTGGGTAACCCTAATCAGGGTTATGATTAGGGTTAGGAACGGCGAATGTGATGCAAGTTGTGTTTCACTCACATAGCCCTCACACATATTTTTAGAAACTAGAAGGCCTTGGCTTTCAAATTAAGTATCACACTGGCATATAGGCTGTAAGCTCCCCAGTCAATACGCTTTGAGATTTGGATATAAAAAATTGCTAACATTTAACCCTAGGGTGGCAGATAACAGGCTAATTAGAATAGCAACTATAAAACATTGGATGATTCCATTTATAACTTCATTGGCTATTATTCAAAATCCTAAATGACAACAAACAAGGCAAATTCTGCCATAACATTTAGCATATGGATAAACAGTGGTTATTGAACTGATAAAAGCAAAGTTTTTTGTACTCCACAAAATCAATAAAATTGATATCCAACAATTTTACCAGGATCAACCTTCAGACCATTGAACTCTGGGAAAAAGTCAGACAAGGGAAGGATGAGGAGAAGACACAGAAAGACAACTGGGGGCATCCCTCAACATCTTCAGAGAGAATTTGGTATGTATTTAGATATTGTAATTGCAACAACCTTAACTTTCAAATATTATAGCAGTTATAGCATAATATTAATGTGTGTCTGTCATCAGGATTAGACCGAGCTGAGTGGGCAGTTAGGCCACAGTCGGAGGAGGAGTTTGTAAATGGAGGCCGTGATGTACCACAGCTGGCTGTGCACTCACCTCCAGATGCAAACACAGAGGTCAACCATCCGCTGAGCAGTGTCAAAGAGGGGCAGCTCTGTGCATCTCAGACTGCCCATGTGGACGTCATGGCCCTACTGCAGCGGCTGGGCCCGGCTCAGTCTGGAGGTGACAGACCCTGGTCCCTGGCTGTCCCAGGGATGACTACTGCTGGCAGTGGTCATCCAGGACCCCCCAGCCCTGTGATGTCCATGTCGCCTCAGGCTGCATATCTGTCCAAAATCATTCCTAACGCTGTGCTGCCACCCTCCATTGAGGTTGTAGAAATAAGTCGTGGACGCAACCGCAACAGTGTCCGAACCGTGAGTAAAAGCAGTTTAGTGCTGTCCAGCCCAACATCCTCTCGCGCCTCATCCAGAGCATCCACAGCCCGCAGCACCTCTTCCAGATCCTCCACTATCACCTCTGCCTCCCGACAAAACCACTTCCATCTGTCAGACAGCTCATGTTGGAGTAACTCTGATTCCGACACTTTAGTGTCCGACTCCTCCACAATTTCAAGTAGCAGCACCCCACGTCAGACAGATGCTCAGGACAAAGCAGTCTCTCAAAAACAAAACAAAGTTGGTGATTCACCAAGATACCCATTCTATGGTAAAATAATTAAGGGAGAGGAGTCAAAAAAAGATGGACAGTTTGCGCGTAGTCTCTCTGTCATGAAGTCTAAAAGAGCTCCTCCGCCACCAAATCGCTCATATTCTCTGCACACTAAAATGAAAAGACGCTCTCGTGATCTGGCAGATGTTAAAATTATTCCAAGCCAAACAAGTGAGGAAAATATGGAAAAAGTAATTGACAGCCCTGGCTATAATGCTGACACCAGTTCACTCGATGAATATAGTGGCTCTAAAACACCAAGTCCCCAAAAAGCCCTGCAGAATGTGGATTACACCCTGAATAATGCAGCCGCAGATGCTTCAAATACAAAGAAAGAAGCAATTCAGGTTAACAATCACTGTAAGGTAATCTCTCCAACCAGTCAGGATGCCACATCACCTAAAAACTCATCTCCAAAACACAAAATAGGGCTCCTAGCTAAACTTCACAAGTTATTTCCTGCAACCACATCTGCAGATTTGTCCACAAGTGCCCAACCAGAGGCTAGTAAAACCAGCAATGATCCTGTTAGAACAGTCGGTGACAAACCCTCAGTAAAGGCTTTACGAGAACTCTTTACTATCCCGCCGCATCCAAAAGTACACGCCCCACCTCCTCCGCCCCCAGAGGTATGGTCGCAAAGCCCACTCAGTATTGAGCTTTTACTGGGACCTCCTGCCCCGGGAAGCACCTATGCCACTGTTAAGAAGAACCCAAAAGACAAGAGACCATATAGACCGCCCGCTTCCACATCTGCAGACAGCTCTGTGAGGGGCGAGGAGCAAAAACAGATGTATAGCATCTCAGTAGAGTCCAAGAAAGTTCATGCAAGTCAAGAAGGATTTTCGAATGTAGCGAACAGAACAAACGATTGTGAAAGACTGAAAAATGTAGACGTAAAAGAGCATGGAAAAGTACAAGTAAGTGAGTTATTGAACAGTGTTTTAATGAGAGCTATAGAAAGAGAGACAGACAGACTACCAGCCATAGCAGAAGAACATAAAACCAGTACACAAAATACCAAGAATCCCTCCATTTCATCAGCACACATTTCTCCTCGGCTGCCCACTAAACAGACTGCAGATGTCCCAACAGTCATTTCCCTACAACAAGTTACATCCCCTGAATCGTCCTGGCCCCCTCCACCTCCACCTCCACCAGTGTCACAAACCGGCATGGGCAGTCCTGATGAGACCGACTTTCCTCTTCCACCTCCTCCCTTCTTTACTGTGGCTGAAATAGCCATCCCGGTGCTAGTGCCACCGGACAAACCAGTTCCTAACGCATCCACCTCGTTACACAGCAACAAAGCTCCACCTCTAAATATCCCTCCTCCACCATCCTACACAGCACCCCCTCCACCAATGAAGACGTGCACGGAAAAAGTCGAACTATTTTCTCCCCAGTCCGAAGATGTTTCTCCTCCACCATCTAAAATTTTATTGCCACCAAAAGAAGTAGTTGCCCCATTTAAGATGTCCAAACCATCACCTCCAGCCCCAAAGGAAATTTCTCATGTAGCTACGGAAACCCTCCCTCCAACACCAGCCCAATCGACCAATGAATCTACACCACCAGCTCCAAAACTTGTCGCCATTCCCCCACCACAGGAGGCCCCTCCTGCTCCACCACAAAAGCTGCAAGTGGATATTATTCCAAAAATCATCCATGCACCATCCACAAACCCCTCTTTATTTCCTTCAAAATCAGAGGTTCCTCCTCCACCCACTCCTTCAAAAGAGGTAGTTATACCTTCCATAGTGGCTGATGTCCCGACTCTCCCACCATCTAAAGTTTACACCCTGCCACACAAAGACGTTCCTCCAACCGCTGAGGAAATCACATCAGAACCAACAGAGGCTTCTTCATCACAATCAGTCACACATCTAAATTGCCCCCCAGGATCAGAAATAATCACAGAAGTATTTATCCCAGTACCACAAGATATTCCTCCACCCCCTCCAGTAGAGGTGCACCCTGAGGTCTCCAACCCACCACCTGAAGTAGTATCTACTCCACAAACAGAAGTCACTCAATCACCAGTAGAGATTCCCTCAACAGCTGAAGTGTCCATCACACAAACAGAAGACGTATCTCAAACTTCAGTGGAAGAACTTTCAAGACCTCAAGAGGTCGAGCCTATTGAAATGTCTGTCCAATCAATCAAAGACATATCTCCCGAACCCCCTGTAGAAGTGCCGTCAGAGTCACCTAAAGATGTCTCTCCTCCAATCGGTATTCTTTCACCACCACTAGAGGTCGCTCCAACACCACCCAAGGAAATCTCTCCGTCATCGAAAGAGGCCTCTTCACCTGAGATAGTGGTTGAAGAAGCTGCTGAACCTCAGGCGATTGAAGACTTTCCTCCATCAGTTGTAGAGGAGAGATTCTTGCCAATTGTTGTTGATGTGTCCTATCCAATGTTATCTGAAGAAACCTCTACTGATGCTGTGGAAGAAGCGCTTGAAGATTCACAAAAAACATCGGAGGAAAAGGAATCCTCTCCTGCTGATAAGGTTTCTGCTACGCATGCTGAGGTGAAACTTTCAGATAAAGAAATACTTAACAAAAACGATTCTAGCCTACCACCATGGAAGAGTATTCTTACTCCTCCACAGAGTATCCCACCACCGCCTCCTGCTGAGCAACCCACATCTGACACTTTACCGTCCCATGAACCAAATAAACCTGAAGAAATCACCTCAAAGCCTGAACCACATAAACCTGACAAAGTTCCATCACAGCCTGAAGTTCCACCACCAACTAAGTCTAGCTCTCCTCAAGAGGAAGCAGACACTATTTTAGTACCTTCTCCTCCAATTGAAGAGGTTCTGAAACTAGAACCTGCTTCAGAAACGGCAGAACAGCAAAGCAAAGAACTAGCCCATGCCTCGATTACGGAAGAAGTGTCTCAAAATGCAAACCCCACAAATGACCAGGCCCTTAATGGTGGCCCCAAGTCTCCAAAAATAGAAGAAGCAAAACAAAAGGATGAAGAGGAGACAACCACCCTGGCCCAAACTTCTGCCACAAATGAAGTTCCTCAGAAACCCATCAGAAAATCTCTCATCATAAGCTCTCCAGCTTCTCCACCTGCAATAGTAACCCCGCAACCGTCGCCAAATACAGCAGTTCCTACCACCACCGTCACCAAGTCTCCCCCCGTGATCCCCTCCTCTATGAATCTTCAAGAAGCAATACGCTTGAGGACAGCGGCGCGCTCCCAAAATGGTCCATCGTCGCGGCTTAGCATCCACTCACCCCCGGGATTCGATGTGCGCAAGTCCCCCACGAGCACAGCCAGCTTTATCTTCTCCAAAAGCAGCAAGAAGGTGGTGATTGAGACCAGGTCAGAGGCCAAATCAGAAAAGAAAACACAGGGGCTGGCAACAAAGGCGAGTGAAGAACAGACAACAAAGAAGGATTTCAAAGTGCCTCCACCTGTAGCAAAAAAGCCCAAACCAAAAACCCAAGAGGTGGAGACTGATGACACGGAGCAAACTGCTGAACAGGACACACATTCAGATACCATCAAAGGTGAGAATTTACTGAGGATGGCGGTCTTTATTTGTAACACTGTAGCTGATGTTTTTTATCATTACAGAAAACACACAGAAACCAAATGGATCCGCAAGAATTGTTGAAGGAACATGAAATTAAGAAGCTGCACATGGGTCTACGCATGTTTGAGGAAGAATACAGTACAAACACAATGTCAGTTCAAGCATGTTATCAAATCGGCTCAGAATGTTGCTAATGGTGTAGGATACCTAATCTGCATGCAAGTGTATATTGTCTTTAATTTGTAAAAGGAGATTTTGAGCTTGGGCTAGGCAACAGATGGGTATGTATTGTCATCTAGTGTCAGACAATGATTGTACAATATGTCCTGCTGAAATATGCTGTACACCTTTTGGTCCCTTTTACTGTGGCTACATTATTCAGATGGGACTTTGTCACGCATGTGTAAATATGGCTTATTCAATTGAGATTTCTTCCAAATAGTATATACTGTATTTGTGTTGAAAATACTAAGTTATTTGTCTAAAGTGTTCAAATCATTTAACCCTTAAACCTAAAATATAGCTCTGGATCATGAGTTTTTAAAAATCATGTTTTATCATTTTGTAAAATAAACTCTGGTTTCACTACATAAACGATGAGGACTTGCAGAGTCTTTCGAGGAGCTGTGATGTGCTGCACATTTCTTGCTGCTATCTGGAGGCTTTCCCCACTTGACTAGTACTGTGGGAGATTTCTGTTCCATTTGAAACTGAGTGTAAAGTCTATCAATCATTTATGTTAAATGTTATGATCTATAATAAATTCACTCTTTACATTGTGGCCATGACTCAATTTAAAGCAGAGAAGCATGTTTAGTAAAAAAAATTAAAATAAAAAGATGGAATGCACAACTTTGTTTTTTACTTTAAATTAACAAAATAATTTTCATCCATAATAATTTGGAAAATAAACTATGTCCAAGCAAAATACCAAGTCTTTCCATCCAACTCATCGCCACTGTTTTCCTGCTCGAACACTTCTTTGATCTCTGCCTTCACATCTTCATCTGTAGGTTTTCGATTCTCTGCATTTAATGTCGTTTCTGGCGTCAATCCTTGATCCCCTCGCCGTTTTGTGGTGTAATGCCACAGCCTTAAATCTGAGACGTCATGTTTACTTTCATCAACTTCTTTCTTATTGTCAACTGTTGACCACTTCAACTCCTCCTTCACCAATTTGAGATCGGTCTCTCCAAATGTCTCCTCTTTGTGCATCACAATCTTAATTTCTCCAGGGTGCACTTGTTTGGGATTGTTGGCTTTGTCTGTTGTGTCATGTATCATGTGCACATCACTTGGATTTTCTGTGGAGTTGGAAGAGTCTGAGTGACTGGACACCCACAAGGACCCACTGCTGATAATGCCTGAAATAAAGCAGAGTTTAGATCATCGTGACAGATTAAGCAGCGTCAATAGTCACTGACCGTCCATCATGGCTCTGTGTCGTTTGGAGATCACACATTGAGAGTCACAGCATTCACATATGGCATCATCACCTGAGAGGGCCTCCCAACTAGAAAACCACATTGTAAAATGCACAAGACCACACATTTGTAGTTTAACGTTTAGCAGCCCTGAGGCTTACCTGTTGTATGTGTATGTGCAGGATTTATGTGCAGGGCTTGGACCAGCAGTTGTGACATAGAGCTGGCAATTCATACTGATCTGAAAAAAGCCAAAGCATTTATGCCAAACAATGTCTACATCAACATACTTTTAGCCTCACCTCAGCGGCAGGATCAGAGACGAACTGGAAGGCCTTCAAGGAAAATCTCACACTTTCGTCAGTTCGGGATATGAACTTTGATGCCCCAGGGAATGTCTTACTGTCTAGTAAACAGCTGTCCATGAAATAAACAAGACCAGTGTTGTGGAAGATCAAGCAATGAAACATGGCTGTACAGTACTCACCCATAATTGTCAATTATGGTAAATTTGATATGTGATTTGAGGTGAGTCACTGGTGTTGCATAGCAGCCGTTGATGTAGAGTTTTTGTCCAGGAGATAGGTGAGGCGCGGAAACCTGGACATTGACAGTTTCCCCGAGCTGAAAAACCCGGGACTGGATGGGTTTTGCCCATGTACCTGAGATGTTTTCAATACGTCCACATAAAAATGCAAACGTTCTACTTTTGATATTCTATTTAGACTCACCATCCATCAGCTGTATCGGAAAGTTGCTCTGACTTGCCTTCAGCATTTTATGCACAATGAGAGTTTCCCAGGTGGGCTGTACAGCCAGTTGGTGCATGTGGTAGTTTCTGATGAAAGAGTTATTTCAGTAGCAGTTGAGACACATCCCTATACCCGAATTAACCTTTAAAACCTCTGTGCAGGTGTCACATCAAGTTATTTAGGCCCGATAATAATGCATACCTGGGATAACGACATTCAATGTTGACAGTAACTGGATGAGCCTTACTAGGAAACCGCTCTGGAGAAGGGTAATAATGGAGAACAAACTTGTAGACTAGATAACCCGGCAAAAGCTGTCGGGACAGAACAGATTACGCTTTAGTTTGAAGGTGTGGAGCAGGGCGACCTGACAAAATGCTGACGACCTCAAGCTCACGGTCACACGCTGTGAGCGCGTATTTGAAGAGCAGGTCTCCGTAGGTTCCGAGGGCACCGTTGCTTTGGCACGTACTCCCCAGTCTCAGCTCACTGGCGGAAGCGCCCAGCCCGTAGAAAGCAGGTTTGACCCTCACCACGAAGTCAGACCTGCCGCAGGTCAAAGAAACGTCCGGGAGAGCGGCTATGTCGGATTGGAAGTGTGCTTCATCAGACTGAAAGTGATGGCGAACCTGAAGGGGCTGAAATGGAGACGCGCCTACAGTTGATCCAGTGTTTTCTGTTGGCGATAGTTTTGCAACACTAACAATTCTAAATACAGGTGATGGTTCATAAATATTAGTTGTGGACAAGGCAATGCGAAACAGTGCTACACAGAATAAAAGACGAAGCTTCCACTTTTTTTCTGCCTGCGATTGTTTTCCCATCATTCCGCGCGTCAAAGCCAGTTGCAAACACCTGGGAGTATTAAGACACGTGTGATTAGCGCCACCCATCAAAATTATAAATGTGATAAAACATCACCATTTTAGTTACAAGTCAGCAAACTTTATTTACAAGTTAACACACATTTTTTACATCTGAATTTCTTTTTCTGAAATATTTTTACAGCAGCAACAGGAGCATAGAGGCTCTGTGTTTAGTGCAATATATTACAACTACATCCTCCTCTTACCACAGACAAACCATTCATAAATAATTGTACAATTCATGTCACAGGACAATTACAATTCATTCACAATAAATACTTAAATAAAGTAATTTCAAATTTGAATGACAATTAAAAACTTGAGGTGATTTTGTGCGGTTTCTTTTAAATCAAAAATCTGAAGAGCCACTCAAAAATATATGTTCTTTTTGCACACTTGTAATTCAAGAAGAAAAAAACACACTTAATCTCATCATAGTACATACAGTATATACAGTTGTGTCATGAAGGGCCTTTCCCCTTCATTTAAATTCAAGTAGACTTCACATTCAGATTGATCTAAACAGCAGTAGAAACTGTGGCACAGCTCCAGCTTCATTCAGTGGAATAGTGCTGGTGGACCCTTAAAAACAAGGGCACATGTTGACCTTTTAATTCAGACAGGCATCTGAATCTAGATTTGTGTGAACAAGCTGCACGCCGCCCAAGGAGTAGTAGGGATGTAAACATCGAACAAATTCACAATGTAACACAATAAGATGGAACAAAGCAGAAACAGCCCTTAAAAGCAAAATAAATCTTTGGAAAAGTATACGGTATTTCTCCACGTGGAGAACCTGCACCGTTTTGCCACCAGGGGGCTCCATGGGAGTTCTCCGAGTGACAGCTGTATAGTCCATGGTTCAGGGCATACTTCTTAGAGACCGGTGCAAAACCAAGGTTCCGTATTGGTCCCTAAACACTGCTCCCAAGCGCTGAAGATTCAGACTCTGAATCTGTTTCAGAGTCCCTAAAAATTCACAAGGAATACCATGTCAAATAAATATTATATAATGCATCTAAAAACAAATGACACGTTTACGTTGTTAAAGATCAATTATTGTCTACTTACAGAATTTCCTGCAGAAGTTTTTGGTTGCATTTTCTGGTTTCCTCATCTATGGGGTATGTTCTGAATATTAGCAGTCCCAAAACAATGAGCACAAGTGGAGCAGGACAAACCAGCATCTTCAGGGTTAAACTAACCGACTCAGGCTGGGAGCAACCTCCGGTCACATATCCAGCAAATCTGTAGAAAAATGCACAAAATGTAAGTGGATTGTCTGGGTTAAAGGGTTGAGTGTGGTAAGAATGAAACAAACCGATAGATTTATATAACCTTTACGTATAATACAATGAGAACTCACTTTAAACTAAGTGTAGAGACGCCCAAAGAGATGCCAGAGGCAAACTTGAGGAAGAAGACGTAGAAAGAATAGAAAAGGGCTTCGTGTCCATGAACATCTGGATTTTTAACCTTAAAGTGATCTACCACATCAGGTAGCATGGACCTAAAGGAAGATATATACACAGAATATACTTCAGCTGCAAGTTTAGATTTGAGTTTTTATCTCAGTGTAACAATCAAATAAGATGTTAGCGCACCAGGGCAGGAGGAATGATGCTGCCACACTCACTCCGGCAGCTACAGACACTAGGTAGGAAATGACCAAGTTGCCCTTCAGGGAGACTATAAGGATCATAAAAGGCAGTGCCCACTAAAAAGTCACAAGGAATTGGGTTAATTATTATCTGTTCAAATAAACTTGTGTGAAATTGAATACTCTTATACACTTACAGAGTTGCCAATGTAAACAGCCGTCTTTTTGCCAAAGCGAGTCAAGAACCACTGCCAGAAAGGGATGGTCAGAGTCCCAGACAACTGAAGAAGGATGAATGGGTTTAGACACTTATAATACGTACAATAATAATAATACATCAAATAAAAAATATAGACTATAAGCCAGGTGAATAGCACAAGAGAGTCAAAATAAAGGTTTTCAAGTAAACTAGCATACTGTTTCTGAAAAAAAGAATCTCACCATGATCACGAGGAGAATGTTCTGGAAGTCCTTTCTGTGGCCGAGAGCGTATGTGATGAAAAGGGCAAAGTTTCCCTCGATGAGCTAGAACAAAAATACTTTGTAATGTCACACTGTATCCCGTATTCAGCACAGGTGGGGAAACATTTCAAAACATTACCATGAAGCCCAGGGATGTGAAGAGGAAGCTGGTGACAAGTTTAACGTAGGGGCCATGGTTCATAACCAGGAACAGTCCCTGCTGGAATGTGAGCGGTGCAGATTTTTCCCGTCCATTGTCTAAAAAGATTAAACATTTACAATAACACACATAATAATAATATTGTACAACGCACGTTCTGTGACAGTGATAGAATAGTTGCACAAAAGATAGAGCTTCATTTGTGGCACATAGTAGTTGGAGGTCACTGGTGTGAAGAGCGTTTTTTTTGAGTCAATAAACATACAGTGCATCTTTCCGATAAACATCTTTTGGTTTTTCTGACTCATATGGCTGCAATACAAACAATGTGGCTATTTTACTGGTAACTTTGCAACATATGCCCTTGTCATCTCTATGAGGATTTAAAAGTGAGAAAAGGCTGACGATTTTCTCATTTGATTTTCAATGGGATTATAGCATTCAAGTGCAGCAGACTGATACCTTTATGTTCCTTAACGCCCAGAAACAGGACTGCTGCACACAGGATGTAGATCGCACAGATGACCCCTGACGCAAACATATAGGCTTGTTTCTATAGAAAGAATACACAATAGTAAGTCAATGCTTTATACTCAAAAATGTGCACAATGAGTACAAACAGTTCTCACCGTATCTTCTAATGAGATTCTGGTTGTGTTAATTTGTGAGGAATTTGTAGTCAATGACACATCATCGGGCTCAGACGAACAGTCGGGAGTAGCACCTCCCACGATTTGGCCTTGGATGGCGGTGCCCAGTACATTTCCCAACACTTCCACCATCATACCTGCACAAATGAATGAACTGTTAAGGCATGCTTCACAATAGGAACAGAAATGAATGCTCAATCTACAAAACCATACGGTAGGCAGTGGCGGAGTCCCTTTCTTTCTGATCTTTGGTGATGAACATGGTGAGGGCCGAGTAAGGCACATGAAAACACTAGAGAAAATAGACCTATATTAGTGCATGTTCCAATATCAGAGGAGGAAGTGAAAAGCGGCCGTTTGAGATACTAACCGTCTGCATTGACTGGAAAAGGCAGTAAAACACCAGGTACCAGATCACTTTGCCTTGCTCAAACGGAGGCACACACCATATGAGAAAGTAGGTAAGTACTGCAAACGGTGTGGACAAAAGGATCCTACCACAAAAAAAAAAAATAGCATTACAGTTTATAGTATCATATCTGGCTTTCAGTTTTAGGTTTATGGTTGGTGAATAATCTCCTAATCCAGCCCCTTGTACTTGTAATACCTAACCTCTACTAAAGTGTTTCTCTACTACATAATTTCTTATTTTTATGCACTTGTCAATTGGAACTTAAGACACTGTAGTAGCGTAGAGGTTGCTGTTTGCGTCATTCAGCAATGTTTTTTTCTTTTTCTTTACACATAGTACAGTGGGAGGGAAAAGTACCCGTTGGAATTTCTCCTGTGAAAGTTTACATGTTGTGACCAATAATAATAATATGACAAAATGTAATTGTTTGGGTGGTATTAATTTAAGCAGACACTGTTTACTCATTCTTGTGATTTTGATAAAGATCAGATGACATTTTATGACCATTTTAGGCAGAAATGTACTATAAGAAATTCCAAAGGGTTCACATACTTTTGATGTGCCCGTGATCCTGCACCACATTGGAATACCAGTCATATACATAATAAAATAAAAGTCATAAAAGTAAAGAGCGTGCAACTTCCTGAAGTAATTGCAGTTTCAAAAGTAAAGGTCTATTCAAATTGATGAAACGGCATTCAATAATATTTGCCTTTTGAACTTGCGTAACCTCTCTCTGTTTTGGCCCTCCCCCCGCTTGCACATTTACAAAGTCAAACTTGCATACACAACACACCCCCTATTGGTTTGAATCTCATGGTGTGTTGTGGGTTGGACCAATTGCGGAGCTCAAAGCCGCCCCCTCCGTACTCTTTCCCCCCATCAGTGTACGGCATGGACACAGCAGTCGGCAGTGCACACACACAGATATTACTGAGAAACCATGTGAGCAAGCAGCTAGTAAAAAACTTAGCTCCGGTTTTCTATGGTTTTATTGGTTTAAGTGTCGCAGTGAAGCCAGTTACTGTGTATTGTACCTTGCAGGCACCCCTTAACCGTTTCATCACAATGATTTCAAGGTCACGGCTTCGTTTAAAGACATTACTATTCTGAGCACGGCCATACCATTCTTAAACCATATCGTAATGTAGCACTTCATAGCCCATTCCATGGCAGTAAAAGCGCATTTGAAATTTGGAGTAAATCGATTTTTTTGTGGCGTTAAATGGCCCTGGAGTGGAAAGCATAAATTGCCTAAATCAAGGTTTGTTTAAAATGTCTATCTTAACTTTGTTCTTATGCAAATTAGTAAAAGGTATAATGTGTAGTTTTTAATCTGAAAATAAAATAAAATAAATAATAATAATAATTAAAAAATCCAGTCAGAAACTGAGGTTGATTGATGTGAGGAGAAAAAATGTATATATTTTCTTTATGCCATATCATCCAGCACAGAGTTTTGCTGTGCTATAACAGATTAGATGGAGATCTAAGGGACTATTGGCAAATTCTGTCAAAATCAGACATCTTGTTGTCATAGTTACTGCTAGACAGAACACCCACGACTGCACTTCATCCTCCAATACGAAGATGCAAAGTGTTCACTAAAGTGTCATTGGCACGTACCAAGGCATCATACGGCCGATGCGTGTCCACCTGCTCCGACTGACCAGGAAGCCCACAGTGGGATCCGTGACAGCATCCCAGGCCCGTCCCACGAACAGGATGAGAGAGGCATGAAAGGGGTCCAGCTGAGGGAAACCATTACAAAAGTCAGATGTGCAAACAGGCGCTGGTATGACTCGTTCCATTTTAGACCATGTGATGAAGCAGGACAATTTTTAATGAGGTCATTGATGAACATAAAAGGAATGTGCTTTTGTTTGGTCCTAAAGAGAGCCGTGGTTGGTCGACTGTTTGATAATTGGTGAACAATGACATTTGTGTCCAAGTTAATGTGCTCGACTAGGGAAGCCAACTCCATCGGTCCTTGTGTTGGGAACATCCATGGTCCGCAACGTGAGGGTGATTAACGGCCACACTTCCTGCCACCCAGGTGCTCTCGTGCAGGACATCAATAACTCTGCCCCAAACATCCCCCACAAACATCCTTCGGTCTCCACAGTAGTGATCCACGCCGGTACCAACGACCTCAAACTTCAGCAGTCAGAAAAACTTCACTTCACTCATCAACACCATTAAAAACAACAATAAAACTTGCATCGTTTCCGGACCATTCTCTGCGCCCACTTTTGGGGATGAAAAATTTAGTAGAGCGAGGCTGCTCCATCTGTTTTTAAATAACTACTGCATAAAGAATAACATTCCATTCGTGGACAATTTCTTTACATTTTTTAACAGGCCTGGACTCTTAAAAAAGGACTACACCCCAACTTCACCGGATCCCACCTGTTTTCACAGAACATTCAACTTATTGGCTCCGTGTGTTTCAGGATCGATTTTAAAGTAATATATATATATATATATATATATATATATATATATATGATGCGGGACGTATTGTTTTAAATGTTGTAATCTGTCTGTAAAGCACTTTGTGATACCTTTCGGGATGAAAAGTGCTTTATAAATACAATTGATTGATAGAGCAGAATGAAAAGCGTTAAAGCTATACTTGGCTAGGGCTTAAAGAAATGTACCAGTGCCACATCCAGGAGGTAGATCTGGAGGAAGAAGCCCAGAGCGCTGCCTGTCATCTGGTACGGAGCTCCACCGATGGCATAGAAACATTTATTCCACACAGACAGACCATTTCTCTGCCTCTGTTTCTGAAAGGACAAATTAGAAAGCAGCGTCAAATTGAGACTGAATCCAGATGAAAATGAAAAGTGAAGTGAGAAATGTACATGGTGTCATAACATTTTTTCATGGATCAGGAATTACCCCAGTTCCCCCGGATTACATTAAACACTGAATAACTGTGCAGCGAGAAAGTTAGGTTACTCTAGTTCACTCTCACACCACCTCAGCCGCTCAGCCATTGGCTGAGACCATAGGATGTTGGATGTTGTGTGATTATATCATGCAAAACTTTAGCGCCAGATAAGTCTGAGCCAGGCATAATTTCCACAATATGTATAATCTGGCCAATATAATTTCTGTGATGCACAAAAACTGTATTTTACAGTGTAAGGCCTTGTTCAAACTACACCAGATAATCTGTCATTCATAAAGCAGTTTGCCCCCGCAGGGTAAAGGACCTCCTGTACACTCCTGCAGACAGCTTGAGCACTGAGGAAGTCGTTTGAAAGGTGACTCCCTTTACAACATTTTATCATCTAAATTTAGGCTGACAGCAACAGCACTAATCTTAATGCGGCGTTGGTTCAAAACTCGGAATCAAGAGGGTTCAGTGCCAGAATATAACGTCTAGGACTATTTTTTGCCTATAATTATAGGCTACATCAAATGAATCATGCAACTGCAGCACCACGTCAGCATTAAAGAAACACCCCCAAATAAAATAGTCTATATCACACACATGTGAAACATGCGTCGGTTGTTATAAGCGAATCGCGATACGGAGGATATTATAATTTAGGCTATAAAAAAAAGCAAATACAAGTTCGGCCACGCACGCACGTGTGGCCCTTTGAAGCGAGGTTAATTGGACTATATAGATAAACTCAGTCTAGATAGGCTAGTTTTAGGACAGCATTACTGAAGGTCAGCAATTCACAAAACGACATACTTGAAATATTACTGAATATAATGCTCAATTTACCTTTGCCTTGATCTCTGCATTCATCGGCTTCACAGACAGTAAACCCGCCGCGTACTGCTCAGCGCCTTCTCCTCTCGCCATCGTAGGAAGTAGTTTAAAAGTGTGATTATCCTGTAAGAGTGTAAAATAAATAATTTCCGTCGCTAAACGATAATCCGCTTCAGTACATCGTGGTGTAGCCTTGCTCTCGTCTAGTGAAGTGAAAGCGCCTGTCTCCAGGTCATTCAGCTGGTTGGTGCAAGGCTCCACTACGTCACCATGACGCTGTGGTCGGCTGTTCACTTTATACAGTCTATGCTGTTCACTGACGTTTCATTCTGCTGCTACAGGAACTGCGCATCATACTTTTTAATAGGTGGAGATCCTAAGTCACGACATCAGACCAGAGGTACCAACTGCTATATTTGTGTTGTTCATAGTTGGAAGTGTCAGACCAATGAGGTGTGCTGCTGGTTGTAAATGTTGTATGTATTAGATTATACATTATACATATTTTTTCAAATTAATAGCTTACTCAACACACGGATAGTATTCTGGGATGCTGCAGACCGAGGAGAAATGTATTTTCAGAGATTTTTTCTCTCCCCATTTCTTCTGTAAATGCCACTGTTTTTGTCCCATAATCTCACTAAATTCACCTCATGCAATATATTGTTTTATTTGATGCCATGGCATAGTCTTCTCCTTCCATCCACAGTGAGGCGTTGCCCCCTACTGGATATTTCGCAGACTGGTTCCAAGAAACGCTCAGCTCGACGAAAATAAAAGGGGGACTGAAGCCACAAAATAATCTAGCCACTTAACGAGGCTTTGCCAAGTTATGAGGAAAACGTGGCAAATGTGTGTGTACGTGTGTGTTTCGCCAGAATAAGGTTAAAGCCACACTCCAGAACATCAGAACAGGGTTAAAGCCACACTGCGGAACATCAGAATAGGATTAAAAAGCTTTAACTCTGATCTTGGCTTCTGGTGGAACTCTTGGGTTGTTTCCCAAAGCCTAGGTACCTTGCCTTGCCTTGGTGTTGAAGACAGTGCCTCCAAACTCACATCCAAGGCAAGTGTCCTGCCTTGGACCAAAAAGAAGTAAAAATAAATAATTAAAAAGCAGAAGTATCAGAAAATACAAAATAAAAAACTCGAAAGGGAGACTTAAAACTTTAGAAATAAACATTTGAAAGTGCCTTATATTAATTAAATTGTATTTAATTTTATTAAATGAAACAAATCATGTCCTTTGTTGCTCCATGAAGCAGTGATATTTGCTTTAATGTTTGAATTAAATTATATAAATTTCACATTTGTTTGTGTTAAAGTGGCAAAAACCTAAAATGTATTATATTGACCAAATCTTGACAAAAACATTGCCTTCTTTGTAAAAAAAAGACTAAGTAACAAGTAACACAAGCCAGCACCACCTTTTTTTCTTTCTTGTTTTCTTGAGAGCCGTGGTGCATTATGGGTAATTTTGGCTTTATGGATCTAATATAATATTATAATAATCTGATGTATCCTTGGTATATTAGCCACATGCTAACCAAAGGGAGGACACATGCCTCCAGATGTCTTGAACATTGGAACAGCACTTGGGCGGCGAGTGGTGATGTGGATGCCTGACCACGCCCACTTTAGACCAAGGCAGGGCAAGGTCATGGATGGGCAAGGTACCTAGACTTTAGGAAACAGCCTTGGACGTCCAAGATTCCAAGATGGCGGCCGCAAGGCTTGCCACAGTACGAGCTCTGCCCCTGTGTCTGCTACTTACATTCTGTGTTTCTATCTGAAACACAGTTTGTGTCATGTTGCATTGACTCTCTGTATGTATGTGTCTGAGACTGGAGAGTTGTGAGCATGATGTGCTGAACCGAAAACAAATTCCACCAACTCTGTTGTGTGGCCATTAATACATTATTCTGATTCTGTTTTTTTTGCCATTTGCAGTATAAAACTACATGGGAAAAAAGGTGCAAGTACCTCAAAGTGCACTGTCAAGCATTCATACATAAAACAAAGCCACATAGTGGAAAAAAAAAAGTTTGATTAGAGTGCATTCAGAGTCATCACAGCTTGTAGATAAAAGCTTTTACTGTGGCAACATGTCCCACGCCTCCCAGGAAGGAGACGTTCATACAAGTCCCTGGCAGGATGCAGCAGGTCCTTAATGCCCAGGATTTAAGTCTTTGTTTGTAAAAGTCTGCAAGGACAGAAAGTTCCGCCCCAGTGGTCCTACTGGCAGAGCGGACAACGCAATTTAAAGATTTTTTCCAAACCACACCGTGAAAATACTTTCTACACCACAGCGGTTGAAATGTAAAATAATCTGCTTATTGAGTGTAAATTCCTCCAGTTTATGCTAAAAGAAAGCTGCTATTGAGACTTAACAACTGCACTTGTACCAAGAACAATTTTCACCTCAGCGACATTTAAAAAAAAGATATTAAAGAGATTTCCTTTTATTAAATGTACACCAACTCGAAGGTTTTAGAGGCGTTCAGAGTCAAATTGTTTTGCTCACCTAAGGACACTTCATTTTGCACCTCAGATCTTTATCAAGAGTCATCATATGAGGAAAATAAACCAACGATAGTTGTGTCATCTGCATGTTGTAGGATTTGCACAGTCATGATGAGACTGTGGCGAACCAATATTCACAGTGAGTTCATTAGAGACCCTAACCACAAAGGGTTAGGGTCAAACAGGTTAAAAAGCTCAAAATCTATTTGCAAATGGCATCACAGAGTTAAAAGCAGGGCTATAGTCAATAAAAAGCATTTTAGCTTGGGATTTGTTCTTGTCCAAATGTTCGTACACAGAGTTCAAAGCAAATTAAAATTGATGTCTTCCACGCTCCTGTTCCGTCTGTAAGTGAACTGAAGGGGATCCACAGACACGGGAATCTGGGCCTTAATGTAGTCAAGCACAAGACGCAAACGTTTTCATCAGAACTGATGAGGGCTACAGGGCGATAGTCATTTAAGCCGTCTTTGGCACTGAAATGAGGAACAGTGCAGTACTTGAGAGAAATGTTAAAAAGGTTAAATGCAAGTTGTTCTGAAGCCAGTTTCGCTGACCTTGGTCCTGGACAGGACCCTCTTTACTAGCCTGGTGAGACCAGAATGATTCCCCTCTGTATTTTTTTATCCAGCGGGGGATCAGTCTGGTCACCCAGTCAACGCTCGCGCCTTCCGCAAAATTAATCCGTTCACGTCCAATCTGAATCGTTTATTTGCCGTGACGTGTGGTTAGCGAGCAACGTCACTCACGGGACGCGGAAGTCCCTCAATAACAATCTACGAAACAATACAAACAATACATTCTCTCAATTAAATTTTCTGAAAATCAGAAGGCAATTAAGACCGTTGAGTGCTGTACTGCGTTGAATGTCTTCATTTAAATCTTGACCCCCTAGCATTAGAATGATGTTGTGTGTTTATGTATTTTTTTATTTTTTTTATTAATTATTTGTTTATTATTTCTTTTTTTTCCGTTGCTCTCCTATCTTCTCTATTTTTCTTCCTGTTTTTATTTATTTTGATTTTTCACTAATTTTTTTTACAATTTTGCACTGGTCCAGCTAAGCATCATTTTAATGTCTACTGGTAATTTCCATGTGCATCTACTGAGAAATGTTGATTGTAATTGACTCAATGTTTTATACTTTGTTATCTCTGTCAACTTTGTATTAATAATAATAAAAAAAATAAAAAATAAAAAAAAATAACAATCTACGAACGATGCACGAAAGAGAGAAAGCGTGTCTCCAGTCGGCGGTAAATGACCAAAAAACACATCGACAGTAGGTGAGTTTCGTTATTCATAATCCTGCGCAAATATTAACGCAAAACCGCTAATAACACCACATCAACAGCAGAGGCCCGCCCTTCGCTGATTGGTTTACTCCGCTTCCTGTTTGCTTGCGTATCTACCGCTGTGGAAAATGGATTTGACGCAACGGTGACCAGACTCACCGGCTGGTACAGCGGTGAGTCTGGATTTTTCCAGGCTACCTCTTTACATCTTCCTGAAGAGCAGTGAAACCACTTTCCTCACAGCACATCAAAGAGTCCACATACTCACTTTCCATAGTATTAGAACAGTAAAACGTGTTCAAATCGTTTGGCAGTGAGCTGTAAAACGTAGTAATCTTCTCTGTCTTAGGTTTCCAAAAGGTGATGATGTTCAATCCCATTCACGTACACTATGGGTGGTTGTCTTTGAAGTAGCCCTTAATCTTGTCTCCATACCCCACTTAGCAGCTCTAACAGAACATTTCGAAAGAATATCTGGTCTGTAGAGTTGAAGGCCATCGCACTCTCCTTCAACTTCACATGTGTATTAAACCACAGTTTCTGACATGCTTGTTGTTTAATAACTTTCTTCATTTGTGTATGCCGTAGAAAGATGGAGGAGTGATCATATTTGCCGAAAGCTGACCATTATGCAGACTTCACATTAAGGTACCTGTGGTCTAAAAGGTGTGGTCCCCGACTGCGATCAGAATAGTTGTTTCACATGTTGATAGTTGGGAAAGGCAGTCTTGAGATTGCATTTATTAAAATCACCAGCTACCCACTGCATCAGAATTGGAGTTCTCATGTTTGTTTCTAATGTCACTCAATTCACTGAGAACCGCAGAAGTGTCCGCTCATGGATGAATGTAAGCTGCACACAAATACATCATGGGGAACTCCCGAGGGAGCACTTCACAACGAGATTAGCTGTACACATGTTGTTCACAGAAACACTGTCCTTGCACCAAAGTTTATTTTCAAGAAAACACACACCCCCTACTTTCAATTTTCCCCGTGTGCTCTTTCACTCTGTCTGGTTGAAAAGCTGAATTCAGGCAGTAATTGGCAGTTCGTCAGGTAGATGGATGGCAGCGGGATCCTCCCCCCTGCAGCGTTACAGCTCTGGGGCTCAGGTCGCCATGGTATGTGGCGACGCCTCTGCCCAGTCTCCTCGCTCTGCTCTCGGCCTCCGTATCTCCACTCTTGGCCACTTTTCCTCCGAGCGGAGAACATATCGAAATCCTCACACCTCAGTTCAGGAATCACATGCGACAGTCCACAAACTTCATCCCAAAACTTAAGAAGTGACTCTTGATCGTACTCTCGATCGTACTCTCGATCATGGCAAGTGTTTTAGAGAAGAGTTCAAACCACAAAACACACACAAGCACGCAACAGAGCTCGCACAATGGCGCCTTCTCTCGGCAATTCAAGTAAGCATTGTACTGCGCCAAAATGTTCCACTGTGTGGCTTTAACTCTCATGTTTTGTTCTAAATTTGCCTTTTTTCTGGCCAATTTTCAACATTTTTTCTCACAAATTTGCATGTTTAAAAATTTCACAAATCATCAATTTTTTTGTCACAAATGTGTTGTTTTTCCCCCAAATGTGCTTATATGAAGTCAAAAGTGTTTGTTTTCACTCGTTTAATACTATTTGTATCTTGGAATAAAAAAATTAAAAAAATCATCCATCCCTCCATATTCTTCCACTTTTCCGTAGCCGGGTCGTGTCACATTGCACCAGCCCCTATGGCTCCTCCTGCAGGTGGTGGGTCCACGGGAGGACGGACTCAAGATTAAACACGCCTGTTGGTCTCTCGTAAGGGGCTTCTGAATTGTTCTTTGTCTGACCCGTCACCTAGGACCTGTTTGCCATGGGAGACCCTACCAGGGGCATGAAGCCCCCGACAGCAGAGCTCCCAGGATCATTCAGGACATCATTCAAACCCCTCCACCACGTTAAAAAATAAAAAAAATATATATATATATGTATTGATTGATGGCGATTGACAATTGATTAATGCAATTTATAGTAATATTATTCAATATCATTAATTGTTTAAACAAAAATAAAAAAAGGAGACAATAGTAGCCTAATTTATTGACAGTAACATATGTGACGTTTGCATAAAACAAACAGCAGGGGGCAGTATGTATAAAACTATTTGAACTGCTGCAGTGGGGAAATGTGGACAAATGAAAAGTCATTATCAAAGGAGCTATTATTAGAAGATGTTCTGTCTGCACGTTCTGCAACCACGTGTAACCTTATGTGCAATGTGCCTTTAGCCTACAACTTACTTTAGCTGCTTGTTTTATTTTTTCCTTTGAACCCAGCCGACTTTGTAAAATAATTAACTTTGTTGGTAGTAATAAAAGTTGAGCTGAGGTCAAGAACATTTACAGGAAGTTTGAAGACATATATAGCCTCCTCTCGTAAAGGTTGGCGGGGCAGTTATCGATCTTTGGTCTGAGCAAAGATCATTGGCAGGTAAAGATGCTGCAGTGCTATTTCAGGGGTGTGTCTAAATGCGGCGGCTGACCTCCCCAGGGAGCCATAAACGCTGCATTATTTATGTTGTATTTCTTGTAGCATTTGACTACGGACTGACTGGTCTTTTATTCTGTATGGGAGTGGAAGGTTACATTTCAGAGGTCGTGTGTCACAAAGGTCGTGGGGAAAAGACGCATATATTTTGAAATAAATGAAGTGGACTGTTGCATTCACAGGCCACCCAAACCACGGAGATTTCAACATGGCATTGTAATTCATAAAATGAAAATGGCCTAGTGGGAGTTGTAGGCTACATGAGTAGACACTGCAACAGTGCATCTCGACCCCCAAGCGCCTCATTTGACCATCTCACACATATGCTACTATAACAAAGGAACACTATGGTGGGTACTTGAGGTTAAGCTATCTAGGGAGATAACTCGGGTGCAAGCTATTATCTGTGTTACGCATTGTGATGTTAACGATCTACTGATTTGTAAATTAGTAGTTTCAGGAACACTTTGGGTCTGATGTGATGAATTCAAGGAACAGGCCAAAACATTTGCCGAAACACTCCCGTTAAAACACCAATGCTGGATCCTCTTAAATATTGTGGCATTTCAAATTGTAAACGTTCATCATGATCATCTTTCTTGCAGTGTACATGGAAAGAATAGGCCCACAATTTTAACTAGTTAAACAAGCTTTAGTTCAGCTGTAATTCCCTGTAAAATTAGCCTTTTATGCAATTCTCTTCAAAGGGTTTTAAAAACGACACACAACTTTATGAGTTGAGCATCACTTGTCTGTGAGAGATGACAGCAAATTGAGACCTCCTTTTGTTTAACTATGCAATTTCCCTTTCAGGATCAATAAAGCAATGTAAGGTTGCTCCCTCCCACTGACCCAGGCATGTGCCCCTAAGGAATATCACAATGATAAAATGTCAAAATCCTACTGTATCTGTCAATGATTCATCGCCAATACTGAGATTTTGAATAATTTTGTATTTATTGGTTTATTTGGTCGGGACAGTGCATGTTAATGAACATAAATGCGTCTCATGCATGTAAACAAGCCACACCGGATTGTAGCCTTGGGCTAATTTCCATCCATTGTCCCTCATACGCACTCTCAAACACACTCTCATTCATCCTGGCCTATTGTACATGTTTTTAGTGGTAGGGGAAAATGGAGTACCCGGAGGAAACTTACGGAGACACGGGGGGAACATGCAAACTCCACACAGAAAGTGGGAATCGAACCTGGGACCTTCTGAATAAGGTTCAGCAAAGTAGCAATGACACTCGAGTAACTTCTGGTTTCCAAATAAAACAGATTGGGTTGAGCCATGAGCTACTTCTGACACACTAGAACAGTCTCATGATCTTGACCCGAGGCGAGCTGCTGGGGGCAGATGTCCACCACTAATCTAATCAGTATAAATAATAGGACAGTGAGATGCTTAATTAGAGACAAAGCAACGAAGTGCCACGCTCCGATCAATGTGTTCGATGAGAGAAGCCGTGAGGGCCGAGAGGTTGTTTGGGGAGGGGGGGGGGGGGGGGGGGGGGGGGGAGTTTGACCTGGCAATGTCTGGTCATGAGATGTTGGAGAACTTTGACCTGCTTTCACATGTCACATTATTGGGTCGTACAAAGTCATGCATTGGGTTGGTACGGTTGGTGTGGAATGATTAAATACGTTGGTCATTAACAGCTCATTGCATCATTGAGGGTGGTCTTTGACAGCAGATAGTATTATTCTAAGTGAAATAGCTTAAAGAGACTGAAATTTAAATCCTTAAAAAAAAAATGTTGCAATGTCAATTTTGAACAATACCACAAACCACCACAAACTTTTCTTCAACATACCAATGCATAGAAAAAGTCTATATGTGTATTGTAATTGTAAATTGTTAAAAAAAATAATATTAACTTTTTTTCATATTTTTTTCTTTAATAAAGCATTAATTTTCTTAAATGCGCTAAGGGGAGCCATTTAACGGCCGCCCTGACATTTAACGGCCGCCCTGGCATGTTTGGCGCGTCTGTGCAAACATGCCGAGTAAAATTCCTAATGGTGACCCTGTTCATAACAATGGCAATAAAACCTATTCTGATTCTGATTAAAAGTTGACAGTTGTTGAAAGTTGTAAACCTAAATAAGTTCATTCCAAGCGACAAAATACACTCAACAGCTCTACAGCTTCACTTCACCACCTGCAGACTATTCACGATACTCGTCTTCTATGTTTTCATACAGGCCATTCAACCAAACACTGCACATTCAACCCATCGTTGTGAAAATGATTTGTTGCTGAGTGAACTATTTACTCATTTACCTTTTCTTTCGAAGAGTACTCAATATGGAAATGAGGACAATCTGCTTTTGACTCCAGATCTTTGTGATACAAATCTGGGGACGCAATGTTACAGTACTGGGCTCGAGCATCTGAATGTACTGGGACACCCCCTTCTGCACTGCTCCATAGGCGGCTGCTTTTTGATGAGAGAATGTCAAGCTTTACTTTTCACAGTAAATAGTTATGCTCTTATGCCATTTCTGGCTGGAAAAAAATATATATGCAAGTGAAATGAAGAGTATTAGAATACTTTAAAAAAATATTTGTATTGCATTCTCCACAGAAGATTGAAATACATTGCACATTTTAGTATTTTCAACCCTGAAAGTGTATGTGTAAAGTGGGAGGCATGCCCTGGCTAAAATGTGATAGTGTGACACTGAACACACCATTAGAAGAAGCGAAATTGGATTTTGTAGTCTCGAAGTTTAAATCATAACAGCAAACTCCCGGAGAGGCCGCTAAATGTGTCCAGAGCCAGATTTATTAGCAAGAGCAACAATCAGAGGTTCACAAAATCAGCTTCTTCCAGAGCACTTCCCCCTGTCTCTCTCAAACTGTTAGGGATCAAGCAATCAAGGAAGTCTCAGAGATTCACATATCATTATATAGCGTTGTTACAGCCTTGGATATGTAGACAAAACAGAGAGTTCTCATTCTTTCACATCCATTGCTGTCCTGGTCTATCATAACACATTGTACATAGTGTTGTGTCTGGGTCAAATTAATCACTGAAACGTTATCTCCTCAGTAGCATTAAGTAACTTTCATTTCAATTAATTTAATTAAGCAACAATCAATAGGCCTACATTAAGAGTTTGCGTTTTGAAAATGTTTTGAATTTCATATTCTTCCATTACATTTTATTTAGTAGCCTATAAATGAATCAGTTGTTGTCAACACATGCAGCTTTGGGATCCGCCTTCAACTTACCGTGCCCCAAATAAAAATATTCATTGATATTTCCAAATAAATATGCAGTTTGATCGTCCTGTATGATACTTTTCAACAGCCGTATTACCTCACGCCGTTCTGCTTAAAGCACTAATCTTACCTTATTACCAAACACCTTATTACCACTAACCGTATTACCAAAAACTATCAACAGCTTTTATTTGGGCAAATGAAACAAGAATCTATGAATGACTGAATGGTGGTGGTTGGACAGTCAGTCGGTGCAGATGTGAGCAGCCAAGCTTCTATCAGTCTACCCCAACAGGCAGCCGTGGCTACATACGTGTCCCATGGAAAAGGCTTTGTGACAATGTCTGTAAAAGGCACCATTAAAAAAGAATCCTATTTAAATAAAGTATTTCCTGGGTACTTACTGTGTTAATTATTACACTTTACAGTTACTGATACACATTCTGTTTGGGAGCGGCTGTTGATAAGCGGGGAGTCAGTTATGTTCATTCATAGCCTCTTGGGGGCGTGTTTGGGCTCTAACCCCCGCCCCGCATGTAAATGAGGGGCTTACCCGGATCTACCGCTGCAGATTTTTGTCCCGAGACTCCGCCCTGCACTTTTTATTGCCTATAACAGGATATCTCACTGGCGCGAAAAACGCACTGTGTGGCTTTTATTTCACACCGTGGGGCGGACCTATTGCCGGCGGTTCATCTCCTGGCTCGTACGCTACTAAAACTAAAGTGTTGCGCGTCAAAACATTGGAGATCGACTCCTACCACTCGCCGGAGAGCTTTTATTCCACTCTGGGCACTTTGGTATTTTTGAACAAAGCTGACGGACTTGGGTGACCTGATTGTGCAGCAAATACCGGTGAGTGAGTCTTGAAACTTGTGCGTAAAAAAAATGCAGAACAAAGTCTAGGAGAGCAGAGCTTCTCGAATGAATGCAGCCAATAGTTTTATGTTTAAGCTCGAGACTAACCCACACACGGATCAAAGCAGCTGCTACTTTTGAGGAAACGCAGCTCTGGATCTGGTTACAATGTAACGCCCGTTAAACTCTGTGCGAACATTACCGAGTTTACTGCATTGTGTGATAATAATCCAAGCCTAAGCAATAAGATGTGATCAGTAATGTTGTCCCACAGTGGAAGGGTGCGCATTTTAGCTTTAGCATTGGCAAATGTTACTTTGTGGTCGTAGAAACAGGATATTCATTAAGCTTCTTTTTTTGTTCTCAGGGTGCACGGGGTGTTCTCTTCTCCACCTCTGTGGATAGCTTAGCCAATTCATTGGATTCTATTCGCTTCAAACTGCACCATGGAGTTGGACTGTTATCAGCACTATTTCTTAGACAACTTGGACACTGAGGAGGATTTTTACAAGTCAACCGCACCGAGCGAGGACATCTGGAAAAAGTTCGAGCTTTTGCCTACTCCTCCCATGTCTCCCACGCGGACATTTAGCGGGGCTGCCCTACATTTTCCCCCGGGGGACAAACTCAGCTGGTCGTCTAAGTTTCTTAGTCACGAAGACGAGTGCCTCCCAAGCAGCAGACCGGGGCTGTGCGCCAACCTCAGCTCCATCATCATCCGGGACTGTATGTGGAGCAGCTTCTCCGCCAGCAAGCAGCTGGAGAGGGTCAGCGGGAAAGCGGTATCGGCTGGCGCAGCAGCGAACACTCCTCTGACACAGATAGCGGCGAGAGCGGCGACCAAAGCGCAGTGCGTCTCCGCCGCGACAGACTGCGTCGACCCCGCGGCTGTCCTCACCATCCCATCTGCGAACAGCTGCAGAAAGCCGGCGTCGTCTGGCTCCGAGTCTCGCTCAGAGTCCTCTGGTAAGAGTCAAACCCCGGCAGTGCCCCACCCTGATCCACGCGCCGGATTATATTTCCCTACAACAATGCGTAATTTTGAGAGGCTGACTGCTGTTGCATAACTGCTGCACGATGCAGTGGGGTCACCGAGTGCAGCAGTCACCTCAAAGCCTCAATGCACCACATGCTTGTAGTGAATGTTTAAAAACCGCGCCCCCTGCCACTTGCTCTGCATTAGAAACACAGTGCGGCAGTGGGGCGGCGCTGCAGATTTACGAATACTACAAACTGACAGAGTAGCTCTTTCACATTCTTTAATCAGGGAATGTCCCCAACCAGCATCTTAGAATGAACTTATAATGACAGATGTGTAGTTACCACCGCTGGTTACAGTTGTACTTCTCTTCTATTGCACTTCCTTATATTGTCCTACAGTGAACTAAGTCCTCACAACACTTTCTTCTTTGTATTGTGATTGTTTATTTATAATGTGGGTACTACTTTGTTATTAATGTTGATGTCATCCTTCTCAGATGATGATGACGATGATGAGGAGATTGATGTTGTCACTGTGGAGAAGAGTAAGAGGATGCAGCTGATGAATGTCCGAAAGCCAGTGACCATCAGAGTGCGAGCAGACCCCTGTCCCAAGCGCTTCCATGTGTCGGTGCATAGGCAGCAGCACAACTATGCTGCCCGCTCCCCAGACAGTGAGCCTGAACCTGAGGAAGAGGATGAGGACGAAGAGGAGGACGAAGATGAGGAGGACGAAGAGCCACAGTGTAAGAGAAGCTGTGCCAGCTCAGACGCCTCCCTAACCTCTGACACAGAGGACACAGACCGCCGAAAGAACCACAACTTCCTGGAGAGGAAGAGGAGAAACGACCTGCGCTCCCGCTTCCTGGCTTTGAGAGACCAAATTCCTGGACTAGAGGCATCCAAGACTCCTAAAGTGGCCATTCTGACTCACGCCACAGAGTACCTGGATGAGCTGCACGACCAGGAGAGACGAAAATTGCAGGAGAAGAAACGACTCAAAGGTCGACATCAGCAGCTGCTAAGAAAGCTGTCTGAGCTCAAGAGGTCCTGAGATGGACCTGCCACCTGAACTGTAATGACCTCATCTGTGACTTCTATCAAGCTGCAGATCTCATATGCCTCATGTACATAGCTATTGAATGGAGCAAATGACTTTGGGCGTCTGGTTTGTGGATCCGTTAGCTCTGTGTGCTGTGATGCAGAATTTCTTTGCACATCGTTTTAGACTGTGGCTAATAAAGTTTGAATTCCTTCTAAACAGCAGTAACTGAGGTACTTCCTGGAGGGGAAATGACCAGTTAATACTGTAGTCAACTTTGAATTGTAGCCTTCAGATTGTATCGTTGTATCTTTCATCTTTGCACACTTAAACTCAAGTATAAATGCCTTCATGTGTACATATGTATGATGACTCAGTGTTGTACATAATGTGTGTAAATAATAGCCTATTTCTCCTGGGAAGAGGAGGTGGATCACATGTTTTTTTTAATGGAAAATGGATTTAAAAAATGTAGCACTGCTGTACTTTATATCCACATGTCACTTTGTGATTTTAAAACTTTTTTTTTTTCTGGTTTAAAGCATGCCAATGTGATGAAAACATAAAATTTTATACAATCTTTGTACATTGTATCCTTTTCTCTCTTTCGGCATACTTTCAAACATCCACCATACTTACAGTTTAATTACATAAATACATCATAGAAGCAGCCCATAGTTTCAAACAAGTCCCCAGCAGAGTGTAGGTGCAGTATCTGTCACAGTGGGCACATTCAGTTCTGCAGCTGCTGAAGGTTACTGTAAGCCTGTCCTTGAAAAGTGCCCTTGAAAAGTGTGATACTGTGGTGGATCCTCCCTTTGCTGCAGTGGAGCTGCTGCATGGCTGCCACTTCATCCACTCTTTAGCTGCTTTAGATTACACAGTACAACACATCTGTGAGTGTAGACTTTCTATGGAACGTGGTCCCAGGAGGAGATGATGAGAGTGAAGTCAAATGTAGTGATGGTGCCACAGGTGATGCTTAATAACATAGTGCATAGTTACCTAGAAACTCAACCACGCACTGCAACATCCTTTCACACACTTAATGATACAACTTTTATGCAGCACACTCTAGACTAGTCCTCTCAAAATACTAACAGTATTTTCTCACCATAAAAGGATCCAGGCAAAGAAAGACTCTCTCTTTATAACTGATGATATTAACATGTACAGCTTTACACTTTTCTACTTCCCAATATACTGTACACACACTTGATTAAATAAATATCTGTTTATCCCACCTCATAACAAGCCTCTGCAAGTCCTGTGACTCAAGACTGAGCTTTACTCATTTGTTTAAAAACTTCAGCCATGCACTTCATTCAGGTATATCCAGCGAGTCCGGGCGGGCACGCCCTGAACACCAACCGCCGCATGCCTCACTTCTCTTTGTTATGGCTAAGATCATTGTCCTGTCTTTTTCCCAGTTTGCCGGGTTCACATAGCCTTAAAAGTAATGTGCAATGTTACTTGATATGGACAGATGGCTGTTTGTATTGTATATTCTAGCAGGAAACAAAAGTCTGTTGAAATCAGATATGAGGCTCTCAGTAATAGCTACCTGAGTATTTCCTGATCACAAAGTTTCAATAGGAAATCAATCATCTTTCGCACTACAAAGGGGGTCACTATAAAGCTTAGGGGACGTCTATTGCCTGCAAATATGCAAAGTAAGACAGCAACAGGGATGCAAATGTGAGAGGTAGCAGGGGCAACATGTGGAATTACGATCTTAAAAACAATGTATAAACAATGATTGTCCTGCAAAAACAGCCAGACCATTATGTCCCCTGCCCAAAACCGTTCTCTATAGCAATTTGACACTTTTATTTTTAACTAGGCAAGAACCACTTAGTTTGAGAATTACGGCCTCAGAGGTGACCCTATTGTACATCATTTAGTGATAGTGAAAACCAGTGCACCCAGAGGAAACGAACACAGATCCGGGTAGAACATGCAATTGCTGTGCCACTGCGCTGCCCTTTTGACTTTTGACAGATAATGACCGTAGCAAACCAGGAACACCCCGCAAAACTCGAATTTTTTAGATAATCCCTTCAATTTGCATTCACAATCTGACCCCAGTTCAACTCGCCCCCTTTTGTTTTAACTTAATAGAGACTAAATGTTCACGCGCAACCCAATAAAACCCCACTTACAGGGCGCAATGGATATCGGGTTTCTGTTCTCTGCTTCATCTGCCCATGGGCATAATGCCAGATCATGGTTATTAAACATGTGTGTCCTATTTGAAGTACAGATTCAGTTAGTGACATTGAATCTGGGACTTTTCCCAACACAGGACAATGATGTAAGAATATCTGTGTGCTCTGAGATGTTCCGCTCCGTCTGTTAAACTCTTTAAACCTGCTCAACCAGAGTTTCCACTCTTAAGTTCACGCAACACCCCGGAGTAGGAACTTCTAACAGTCTGCAATCTCTCTACGTTCAACCACACATGTTCAAAACGTGTCTTCATTTAGAGCCATGTGCGTTTTATTTAAAGGCATCTCCAGGCCACAATTATTTTCCACGGTTAAAGGCCTAGACAGCTGTGATGTGTGGCTGTTTCAGAGTCTACCGATATCCTGTACAGGCCGAGTAACAACGGGAGTGCAGGGCCACCAGTGTGAAATGCGCATGTCGTCAGGGTGGGACTGTGGAGAATTGGCGATTTGTCGGATGTCACTGAACAGATTAATACTTTGGAGACACCGTAATCCAAGCTTCTTTAAAGTGCTTTTTTTTTATGTGGAACTTGAAAAACTACAACTAATAGCTTGCTCCTTAAATGACCTCTTTATGTCTATGGGTCATCAGTTCAATCTTATAATACAAAATGCTTGCATAACTGGCAAACTTGTAAACAATGAATCACAATTTTTTTATTCCACAAAAATACTCATTGTTTGCCCGACTTTATTTCCAAATGCCGCAGATTCTCGCACGTTTCAAGAAACATGGCAACCCTGTTACACCTCACTTTGTACAGTATATCGAAAACACTCACAGGTACACCAATAACTTTCACTTGTTTTGAACATTGCCCTTCCACGTGACTTCAAACTGCTTTTGATTGCCGTAATAGTCGTTGGCATTCACTTCCACATAACGGCACTGGCAGTTCTCCAGCCCAAACCACTTTTACGCGCACGTGTGTGAGTGCCAGAGCACGACAGACTCCATCTGCAAAGAGGAAGAACAGCTCTACCTGTGGAACTTGCTCCTCCTGCATTCCCTCATTTGGACCTGGACTTGGAAAGTTTTCAAATAAGTTGAAATGTCAAATAACTGTCTTCAACCGGAACTAAAGCTACAATTGAGCAATCATATTCCTGTAATGGGACAGGATTCAATTTCGCAACTTCCGCTTTCTCTTTTTTTTTTTTTTTTTTACAAAACATTGAGTAACATTTCTACCACGCAATACTCAGGTTATATAAGGAAGCAGGCCATAAACATTGCGATACTTGGGGCACTACTGCTTGTCTGCGTGACCTATATGTAGCCCGATATAGGACAGGGGTGCGATCTCAGGATAGATAGCCTTATGAGCTTGAGAAAGTGTCGCGGCAGAATGAATAATCGCCCACTGGGAGTCGCCCAGTTGTTTGGAGATCAGCTGCAGATAAAATTAGTGTGGCACTATAAAGGTCAAGGCAAAAAACACAAAGTTACTTAGAGGAAAGTGGACCAAAAAAAACCTGAGTGAAAACTTTCCTGGGTCTAAATCCTTCAAGTGTGTGCCTTACTGACCCACATTCTTGCCTGGTTGCGTCACTCCCCTGACCAGCTGATAGCAACTCTAAGCTTGCTCTATACAGTGCATATATAACTCTGTGGCAGCTCCCTATCACTGCAGGTATTTAGCCTCACCGCGCGCACATCTAGGTCAGCCCTACAAGTGCCGTTGTCTCGCCCTCCCTTCTCTAGGCCAGCAGCAGTTACATAACACCAGTGATTCAATCGTAACAGGCTGTGTGTGCCCCCCCCCCCCCCCCCCGCCCCCTCGCTTACGACTGGCCCCAGCTGACTGTGTCAAAACTCAGCTGTTCCTCCGAACTCAGATGCACATTATTAAAATGTTTTGCCTTCCCCCGCCCCCTTTTCCTCCCCTCGGATGAATACATTAATCTGAGTTAGGCGTGGGCCGGTGAAGGCGCATCATGTCAGCGGTGAAGCGGGCCTTTCAACTCGCTTGTCTAATCTGAAGAAGCTAATCCTAATCACGTTAGCGTAAACACCGAAGCCATCTGGGTCCAAACACACAACAGGGGGCATTATAATGAACCCGTCAAAAGGTCTCGGAGAGCACCACAGGGCGGGAACAGACAAACTCCTCTACACACCTCCGCTACATGACAAAACTAATATGGGACAGAGTGAACCCGAAGTTGATCAGAGCAAAAAATATGATTCCTTAAGCACTACACAGTATGGCTACATGATTTATGTTACATTTTACTTATTTCATTTAAACTAAATCTTTACTTAAAGCCACACTGCGTAATATTTGGGCATCTCCACTTGTCTGACCTCCGGGTGCTGCGGTTTCCCCTACATCTAAAAACAAGTAAATAGGCCTGGGGAATGAGAGTGTGTTTGTGTGCGTGACTGTGAGATAACGGAGGCAAACTAGCCCATAGCAACAATGCGGCGTGTTTACATGCAGTGTCCCAACCAAATAGATAAATACATTTCAGGTTATATCTTGCTATGCCCAAAAGCAACCCAACGGATCGGAAACCTGTGATGAACGAACAAACAGGCTCTTAATACTCAGCTAGACACCGACAATGGTGTTTGCACTGGGTTATCAAAATAATCCATTTGGAAGAGGATCTAATGGATTTACTGTAAACCTGCTGTTCAGCTGTTAGAACATGAAGCAAAGCGGCAATATCTCAAGGAAGGCTCCCTGCAAAGTCACGGCTTAGGTTTGAGGAGAGGCGAGCCCACTCACAGTATAGGAGGTATTTTTCACCAATTACACCCCCTATGGTGAAATTAAAGTCTGTATTTTGGTCTACATTTTTGGGTGAAATGTTACACAGTATGGCTTTAACCAGGAAACTCCAAAAGAAATTCAGAGAATCAAGGGTGGGGATAAGTAACCTATTACAGGCAAACATACAACCTCTGCACAGAAAGGCCCCACTGGCCATGTGTGTCAATTCAACAAAAAGGCCGATCGCCACCAAATACTGGTTTTGGCATTTTGCCCCCAGGCCGCACTTTGGTCACCCCTGCTCTTTACAAAATGTGGGTCACAGTACAATCATTTGAATCCCCATTTAAGAGCCTTTTAAACCATCTAATTTAGCTGAAACCTGGTCTGGTGAAGATAGTGTTTTTTTATTTATTTTTAAAAAGAAGGAAAAAAATAAAAATAAATTAATAAAATAGTTAATGAATTTACGTAAAATGTAACTGTTAGATGTTATTACTAACAGTGGACCAGCCGCACACACAACCCTATAGCAGTGGATGTGCTTCACGGACTTTATCTCTTGCAGACTGCATTGATATATATTGTAGGAACCAGATCATTAATACGGAAGGAAATAACCCGTTGTGTGAATGAGTGTGAATGGGGGTGGAGGGAGGGAGGGTTTTTGGGTTGGAGCACTAACTGTATACAAGTGTACCTTGTGTTTTTATTTTGATTTAATAAAAAAATAACATTAAAAAAAGACCTAGTGGGGCTATGACAAAGGTTTATCCTGCGCCTTGTGTTTATTTTGGTATCGTTTAAATTCAGTTACCCCTGTTATTGTGTCACTTCACCTCTCCGGGGCACTGGGCTGTTCCACTTGAGCGGGCTATCCCTCAGCGTGACCTCCGGGATGTTCCGCATTCCTTGACTGTTTTACCTCCGCCATTAATCTACAGACAAACACTAAAGAACAGTAAAGGAAACAGCAGGGGGCCTGCGAGTGTAGGCTTACAATCCCACATTTGTCAAATATACTACAATGCCACCGGATTGTTTATCCGCATTGTGAACTGCATTTTTTCGGGGACTAAATAGGTAGTTAGTTTCTTTATTTATTTATTTTACACATGTGTCATATTTCTACTTTCTTGTGACTCAGTTTTGAGACCTGACTCACCATTTGAGAATCACAACACTATGGCATTAACGATGATGTAACAAATGCCTGTGTGAGAAAAACACGCAGGCATTTATCGGTCAGTCTTTGATGAATGGCCGTGGCAATTTAATGTCATTCATTATTTCTTATTGTCATTTTCAGCATTTGGTGCCACTTAAGAAGTAATTAGAGATAGTGAACATGTTAGTAGGCTATAATTATGTAGTTTGATTGAGTACCACACTGGTTGTAATTTACGTTGTCTGCACTAGTTGCTGCTGAGTAAAAGGACTGTTCCCACTCTTGAATTCCCTCTCCCAACAGTGCGGCCCTTGTCAGCCAGCAGATGTTCCTTTGTCCTGGATAAGGTTGCTTTAGTTGAAGTTGGGACACTTGCTGCATCTTTTGAATTTTGTCCCGACACCCCCACCACCTTCCCCCTTTCACCCTCTAGGGCTCTAGGCCTTACCTGCCCCTCCCCCTTCATTTACCCCTCAGGCACCCTGCAGGACACCCCCACTCCACTGCAGCCTAGTAAGATCACTCCATCTCCTGCTCTTTGTCTCCTCGCCGGTCAAAGCTTCACTAATCTACCCCCCCCAATCACACACACACACATCAAAAGCTAATTTAGGCCGCGATGTAAAATACAGCCTTGTGTTTGCATTGAGATACAGCTTCAGGAAGTACTCACACCCCTCTTTTTTTTGTTTACTAAGTTGAGTTTTAAGATAAGATAAGATCGCCTTTATTGATCTCACAATTGAGAAATGTACTTGTTACATTCAGCTCTTAGAAACACTCAGGGTGCGCAAATAGGCCGGAAATGTGAAATAAACAACAACAATTAAATAGTAAATAGTGGTATCTTACATACTATGATTACAAAGGACTTTGTGGGGACAAAAAGTGTAATCAGTAAATAATAATAAGTAAACAGACTTCAACAAAATAATGTTATAGTCTTAAAGTACTTAAAGTGACCCATTTTCTATTCCTAATAATCCACACTTTCTGTATCGGGGGCCTAAACTTTGATTACTGTTGGTCTGCGGTTGTTGTATACAGGGTCACTAAAAAATGTACTTTCCTATTTTTGCCATTTAGCCAAAACTTCCACAATTTCTATTTTTGATGTATAATTGTAGGGTGATCAGAGTATAATTTTGACTAATAGGACATACATTTTTATCACTTTGTATAAGATTACTACATAATAAAATGTAATAACTAAAAGACATCTACAAACTTGTGTGAACCTACATATATATACATATAATAATAATAATAATATAATAAAAAAAAAAAAAATCAAATTTTCCCACAGGACATTGAACACATCTGCTACAACTGACCACAGCTGGACTTACGTAATTATCAATCCGCTTGTTTAACTTCCCACAATAGTCAAGGCAACACACAAGTTTAGCCCCGACTTCCTGTTTTTGTGCAGGCAGGAAGTTGGGAGGAGCTGCTACTCATTTTGTGGCGGGTACTTCTACCCTTTGACAAAACGATGCCGTCAGCTGCCACCCACTTACATTAAAACACCCAGGGGGACGGCTCAGATCTCTTGCATCTTTGCAACAAATCAAATTATGCCACTGGAGTTCGGCGTGTTGCTGATGGGGCAGATGACCTTTCTCTCGCTTCTGATGAGATTCATTTGTATCAGCAAGAAACGTGGAGACATCAAAAGTGGCCGGGTTTTATGGCGCACACACACACCCACACAAAAACTACTGGTGTCAAATTTGTGGTGGCTTTGAAGGCCTGTTTAGGGTTATAACAGTCATCCATCCTTGTGTGTGTATTGGGGGGTGGGGTCTGGGACGAGAGGAAGGGGGGCTACTAGGTAGGTTTGGGGGGGTTGTTCTAACTACCCCTTTCTTTCTTTCTTTCTTTGTTCACTCCCTCTTTTGTCTGTCTACCACTTCGGGCGCATTGCCTCCTTCTCCTCTATTTCGTCCCGTACTCTCGTCAACTGTCCTCACTGGGGGAACAGGCGCACGGTGCGTCTGTGCCTGGTTTCCATGGTAACCAGACAGGCTGCAGTCAGGTACAGGGACGAGGTGTTCCTTTAAGTAGACTGTTAGTATCAATGCAGTCTGTCTCGACCGGAGCGCTTTTTCCCGCCACTCCGGTCCAGGGCGTGGAGGAGAGGGGACAGGACGGGGGGAGGAGGGGGAGGAGCGGGCGGGCGGGGGAGGGGCGGACCCGAACTGAGTCGCGCCAAAAGCCGGCGTTATTCAAATGAGCTCAGTGGGTGCGGCCCCAACTGTCTGCATGTCCTGTTAACCCCCTCTGAGCCGCAGTCTGGAGAGCACTACAACACAAAGACAAGAGCGGGACAAGGGGCTCGACACCGGAATTGTTTTACACATATTCTGCACCTACAACCCAGTACAATTCAATATCTGCAACAATTTAAATACATTAGAAAGGGCAGAAAGCAGAAATACATCTATATGATCAACTATTGTTGTCTATTCGTCTTTGAAAGATTTTTTACATAGAACCAAGTGATATTGCTAGTGTCCAGATGATATGACTTGTTTTATGTAACTTCATGAAATGCATTTCATTTTACAGCATTAGTCTGTTCAAGTTAAGTTCAAATAGACATTATTACTCTAATTTCTATTCTTTGATAAACACATATAGAGTTATGTAAATATTGTTTCATATGAACTTTTTCTAACAGCACAGAAAAGGAAAACTTTATGCCAGTGTCCTACTCTCTTTCTTAATCATATTTAACACAATGGGACAACGTCTGCACTAGGTTCCTCTTTCAAAACGTTTCTCTTTCACATCCTCTTTGTCTTGGAGGCACAGAGAGAAGAACAAACCTCCAGGTTTTAGCTGTGATACAGGTCCAGAGCCGAGTTGTGCTCTGCGGCCCTCTAGTGGATCAACATTTGAAGCGCAACTAGAGCAGTCGCTCCTATTCTCAGTAATGACAAATTTCACACACTTTCTTTTTAAAATTAAATATAATGTAATAAAAACAAATAATGTTTTCCGTGGAAGTATCTCTCTTGTCTGTCTAAGTGTCTATCAAGCATTTAAGAATGTGATTTATAAAAATAAAGTATGGAAATTTTACTTAGAAAATATTTATTAAATATTTTTGTTCCTGAAAAGTGCTTGCCAAAACTCGAGGTGTCCCTGTACCCCCTAGTGGTACAACTTTGAAATAGATTACTAAAATTCAACCGGACAACTTTTTATGGTGACACACTTTTTCAAGAATCAATGATAAATTATAATTTTACAACAATTTATAGTACTTTATAAAGAATTACAGTATTACAGTTTTAGGTATTGAAATGTGGGCATTGTGGGTCAAGGATACTTGGTAATTCATGCCTCTGCATTTAACATTTCCTGACAATCTATGCAAATGTCACAGGGTGTTAAACCTCACAACAACTGAAAGTGAGACGTCATCCCCTTTCCCAGACCAGTGCAGACGTATCCTTGAGCGTATCCACTAAATCAATAAAAGCTCTTTGCATCAGGAGTCTGGGGGCAGTGAGGGCTCCTTGGCAGAAGCATTACTGTTTAAAGTTGATTGCGCACAATTACAGTGAGTACCTCTTTTCTGCCTCTGCAAGGACCAATATCCCTAATGCGTTTGTAATGGAGTTGCAGGAAAGCGCAATAGTCCAAAAGAACATACAGTGCTGTGAGTCTGTGTCTTTTTGATACCTTGCTCTCACGTGGACTTCAGAGTTGTCTGCGCTGTATCTCCTTGCTCCTGCCCTTCTTCCTCTCCATCTTCCTAACCTGTGCGCAGACACAAAACGCCTCTTTTAACTCACTTACTAATTTCAAAGCCGCGACTCATCCCTGCTTCACCTGGCCCTGCTTGATGGAAGCCACTTTTGCAGTGCGCCTCCCCCTCGGCCTATCACCTTTCCGCTGCAGTTTCCCCGTCGCTCACCGTTGCCTGGTAACTGGGGGTGGCGTGTGTAACTGTGTGTAATTCTAGCCGTAGCGGAAAGCATCCTGCGGCGTTGTACCCGCTCCAAACGAAGATGGCGGCAGATGACCCACACGATGGACTTCATTTGGAGCACCACTGACCAGGCACGTGATCTGGGGCCAACAAGTGTGTCAGTGTCAAGTATCAGTGTTTCCCTGACGCGTGAGAAAACAGCAGGAGAGACGCGTGGCAGTATTTCAAGCATTGTTGCGCTTTAGGGACTTTGTGGCCTTCATCGTTTAAATACGCAGCACCCAGCCTGTTGTCACGCGTGATAAATCCCTTCCGCAGCCACTGCTCCAGGGATGTACAAGGGTTAAGAAAAGGGGGAGGACGCGAGATGGCTTTAAGTCACGACATAAGAGCACACAGTAACAGAACGAGATACGCAGTGGGGATTAAGTCTTTTTCTGCACCCACCTGTATATTTTTGGTGCATTTCTCCCTCTGCGCTATAGCTCCAGAGTGCACTACTGAAATGAAATATTAAACAAAAAGAGTGAGTGGGAGAACAAGGGGGGGGGGGGGGGGGAGAGGGAAGAGATAGAGCCATCACAGGACGCACTGGCGCTCCGTGTGGTCCTGGAGAGAGCGGGGCAGAGCTGAGACAAGATGAGCAACGGCCAAACTCTCGCAGCCCGCGGAGACAGCAACGCCACGCATGGCAGCACGGGAGGCAGGGAACTGGTAGTGGGAGACGGTGGGATGACATCGAAGCCCTCCACGCCAACCAGAAAGCCACAACCGGTACGCAACGTAGTGAAAATAAATAGACTGTCAACAATTGTTCATGCTTAGAGCTTGCATGTCATGTTTAACAAGCCTAGGGGGGGCGTAGACTAAAATAAGAACAAACAGTTCCAAATGTAATGTGTTGCTGTTATTCAATATGGAGCCCATTGCAAATATGACAAAAGCACAGGCATCTGATTACAAATGAGAAGGATGTCCCGGCTGCGTAGAAGGGGCAGCTCACAACTCATTGGCAACTGTAAACAAACCTCCTCTGTGGGAGAAGTACAGTACCTTGATGCCGGGCTGAGCGAGTACATGCATATTTAATGTATCGCCACGCTTTCCGGGTCCAATTTCAAAGCCTAAACCGGTGTTGCTTTTTGAAATGAACAGACTCCTTGAGTGGCTACCAGGGCGCTCGCGTTTAAAAGACATTGAATAGTAAGCTAAAGAGTTAACTGCTGCTATGTCACTATCAAAGTTGGCCTCTGGAAAGTATGCGCTATCAGCCCCCGGCCCCATGAAGCTGCTGCATCATAATTCAGACAGAACAGTAGTGGCAAAAATTAGGGCTCTCTGATTTATTGCAAATGTTCTGGCCAATGTTGCAATAGTGAATTCCAAAATTCAGCTCACGTTGTACATTTCAAAGAGCCTGGGAGCAATACCATTTGAAGAAGAAATATGAACTGCTAAACTACTACAGGAATCACATGCATTTCTGAAAAGGTTTTATACATAAAAGACCCCGGAACAGGATATGTTGTTGTTTGTGATGGGCCATTCAGAATGTTAAGAAAAATACTCCCAAAGTAATGTGAATTGTGTCGTGTTTTACCATTGCTGCAGCCCAAGTCGGAGAAGGCCATCACCATCGCTGTCTCCTCTCGGGTGCTGTTCAACATGGAGAAGGAGCAGAGGATCTTCGAGGAGCAGGGCATGGAGGAGTACGTCAAATATCAGGTGGAGCACGAGACGGAGCCGTTCAGCCCCGGTCCTGCCTTCTCCTTTGTCAAGGTAAGAGCTGACGGGAAACGTAAAGAAAGTCACAAATTCAGACAGCAGGAGTATGCAGCATACATTTCTTTCTTTAAGGGATTTTATTCAACAGGGCAGCCCAGGGTGAAAGGGGGTGAAAAGCAGGGAGTGACGACGGCTACATGTGTGAACATTATTCATTTATTTATTTTCCATGCCTCAAGGCTTGATTTTTAGTTTTATTTGCGTGGACCGTATAGCATGACAGAGGGTGAAGGTTAAGTTGAGGTTAAGGTAACCCACAATGCAGAGCAGGGGCTTTGTGCTTGAGTAGAGCTCCTAGGCAAAATGTGAGTAATAAACAAATAAAAAAAACAATATGCTTCTTGTGAGTTAGGTATTGCATTATTAGCACTGATCAGTAATATCTGGTTATCCCCTAATGCTGTGGTTCTCAGCTGGTGGGTCGCAGAACCATTTTCAGTGGGTCACGACCTTTTGCCAGAAAACATTAGTTTTAATATTTACATATACAGTATGCACAGAACAAATATAGCATCACTACTTGAATCTGTTAAAACCGCTGCTCTAATAATAAGGTAACAATTAGGTCGTATCCTACAATAAAAGCCTATAATAAGACTATCCAGGATAAAGCCATCCATGCTCAGGAACTCAATGCCTAAATCGTGTGACTATTGTAGTAAATCAATAAGACCTTTCTGACATTATGCAGCCACTTGGGTTATCTCACCTTAAACCCTTCTATGTGTATGTGCAGGCTCTGGAGGCGGTGAATGCTCAGCTCAGAGAACTGTACCCGGACAGTGAGGAGCTCTTTGATGCGGTGCTCATCACAAACAACCATGCATACGTCGGCCTGCGGCTCATCAACACCATCAACCATCATCGTGAGTCACACGTGAGCGTCTCTCTGCAAACATACATCGTTCATGAGTGACTGAGTGAGGAGGGATTTTTGAATAAGCTCTGGAGTCCATATTCTTTATTCTGCCACGTATGAAAAACTCGAACACTACAAAACTAGAGCGAAGATGCTCGATGCTGTTATTTCATGCTCAGACTGTGGAGGAACCAGGAGACACAGTTGCACAATTATTGTAAATTCATTCCCCACTCTGTCTTCGAGTTACTGTAGCTAAAATTACAATTGTAGTGACAACATGAATATGATGAGCTATTCCATCTGTTGAAATGACATTTCATATGTGTCAACACTAACAGTGGACATCACGCCCTCCCTCCACACAGCTGCTGCTCTTTGTTCCCACACTGCAGTGACTCATGGTGACCCAGCTTCCTTCTACACATGAACCCACACTCAAAGTCAACCCAGGACAGAGCAGGGAGGTTGAAGTAAAAAGATCATTAGTACAGGCATAAGCCCACGAGTATGTATTCTACAGGCGGCCTATCGGACCCTCCAGGTCATAGGTCAGATACAGAAATTGATAAAAGGAGCTGTTTTAGTGCTGGTGGCCACCTTCCAAGCTTATTGCCCCTGGAAAACTGATGAAGAACACGCTGAGGAGAAGGCAGTCCCATACCCAGCACACATTATAAGATTTCATTTCAGTTTCTATTAAAACAAATAAATATGGCTTTTAGAGAGAAGAGTAAAAACATCTATGCTTATTTTAACACCAAATGGTTTCCGTTTCATTCCTCAAAAACTGTCACAGGGTTTGGATGTAGCCCTGCCGATTAAAAGCACATGAGTCAAATGCTAATGACACATTTCTTTAGCAGGAAAGCCCCGTGCTTTGATGACCGAATCATTGACCAGAAAGAAAAACATAGCCAAATAAGATGCCACCACCATTTAAACACTTGTCCGGGATTTTCTGCATGCCGTTGTTGAAGGAGTGATTTTCTGCTGCTTGAACATACATGACAACAATTCAACTCGAACTCTTTTACTTCTAGAGTTACTGATCGAACGCTTCTGTATGACCGGAGGGAAAAGCCCAATTGGATATTTAAAGGCCTATCACACAAACCTGTACCTATCTGCGGATTCCGGCAAGGTCCGAGAAGCTCTGGAAGAAGGTATATTTACTATATTTATCATTTCAATCTGTATCCACTGTGAACCAATAATAACGATGGATTTGTGACGGCAGGTATAGCAGCAGCCACTATGTTTACCACTGACAAGATCAATGAAGTGTCTGATTCACAGTTACGCGTGGCTTTTGATGGCGATGCTGTCCTGTTTTCCGATGAGTCCGAGCGCATTTACAAAGCTCATGGTCTGGACAGGTTCTTCGAGCACGAGAAGGAGCACGAGAACAGGCCCCTGGACCATGTAATGTATACTGTGGTTACAATATGATGGGGAGGTGGGAAACATCTTTAGTAATAAGATACATTACAGTGTAGAGGAAAGTGTGGCTTGTACCCAAAATATTTACACAAGTAAGAATGACGTTACTTAATTTGACTGAAGTAGAAGTAAAAAGTAACGGTCAAAATGATTACTCAAGTGAGAGTTAAATACGGGGGGAAAAATCTTGAGTGCTGTGAGTACTGAGTCACTGTTTGAGCATAAAAATCTGCTGTATGTGTTCTTAGTGACATAGATTATGAGTAACAAAACATATATTTGTAAAGAAAATCCCCAAGTATTTCCAAAGAAAATGCAGTAAATATACATAAAAAGGAATAATTATGAGGAAGGTGCATAAAACACAAACTACACTTATTTTATATGCAGACATGACACTTTCCCCACTATTTACTATATATATTTTTTACACTTCATATTACTCAAGTAGATGTAAAAAGAAGTGTATCATAAAACTACTCGAAGTATAGACAGTTACTTCATAAAGGTACAAGTACTACAGTAAATGCATATGTTATAGCTTGAGTTTATGCATTTGTTAAAACAATGGCATCCATGTTTTAATGGACACAACTTCCATTTAGGTTGTAGAATAGTGTAAATTATTTGTTCTGTAGACATTTTACCCATTTATTGCACTTCTCAGTAGCCGACAATCTATTTTATTTTTACATTTATGTTGCAACAGAGCAATCTCATGTGCCATACGCAACTCCAACTGGCCATGTTGTTTCCCTCCTACAGGGGCCGTTGAAAGGCTTCCTGGAGGCACTGGGAAAACTGCAGAAGAAGTTTTATGACAAAGGCCAGAGAATGGACTGCCCCATCCGGACGTACCTGGTGACGGCCCGGAGTGCGGCCAGTTCCGGGGCCCGTGCGCTCAAAACCCTGCGCTCGTGGGGGCTGGAGATCGACGAGGCGCTATTCCTGGCGGGGGCTCCCAAGGGCCCCATGCTGGAGAAGATCCGTCCGCACATTTTCTTCGATGACCAGATGTTTCACGTAGAGGGCGCTGCTGAGCTGGGTACCGTGGCCTGTCACGTGCCCTACGGGATTGCACAGAAAGTAGCCAATAAGGGAGCTGTAAAGCCGTAATTGATGTTGTGAAGAACTTTTAAAGAGGCATGTAGCCGTGTGGCATTTTGTTGTGATGGTGGTGCCCTCTTTATCATCTAACACATATTATTTATTCATCGAGAAAGTATTTATTATAACTCCAGAGTTGGAGAAATCACATAACAAAAGAGTGCCTTATTTGAAGAGGTATTGGTAAAATAGAGGTAAATACTAATCACACAAAATAAGAATAAAGTATTTAAAGAGCCATAACATTATATCTAGCTCACACAACTACAATATTTTTTATAGCATATAATAAAAAAAATAAGCAAATAAAGTCATTAAGTAAATAAGTATTTTTTGAGTTGGTGCCTTTGCGGACCTGTCAGTGAACTTTGAATCTGGTTGTCTTACTGCTCTGTGTGACGTACTGGTTTAGATGTGGAGTGGGTCAAATGTTATCAAAATGTGTGTTTGGGAATTAAAATGTAAGCTTTTCCAAATTTCACTTTTCAATGCATTGTTTAATAAAAATAAAGTTCTGCGTAAAGTTGGACATAACAGTTGGCTATGTCATGTAATATTAGCCTAATGGTATAATCATGTTGCTTTAATATTTAAAATGACACACCCAATATGACACATACACAGTCAAATCTTTGAAAAGCCTGACCATGACAGGGGAAGGGAACAAGAGCAAAGTTTGTTGTAATTGTATATAACCTGGAAACAACCTCATCTGAGCTGTGAGAATTGATAGGCCATTATTAGGCTTTGCCTTTGGGCTGCATTAAACAATGATCTGAATAGACAAAGCACCAGCTTTATTTTCTACACTCTGCACATGACATGATTATAGTCAAACAAATGTGCTCTTGATTGATCGTATGTGCACTGTGCTACTGCACCTGCCACGTAACCTCATAGAAAAGCTTTGTGAAATTAAACGGTTGCTTTTCTAACTAAGCTAAAACTCATTAAATACCATCCCTCGGCAATTGCCTCTCTAATAATTTTTTTTTTTTTTCAAAAGTCATAACAGATCATTTTAAATAGAAACCTTTTATTCAAATGAATGCATTGCAAACAAGTCAGAGAAATATGTGAAATAATTTCTTAAGTGATTAAACAAAGATGAACACAATTGTTTCCAATTGTTTAACTTTGTGTTTGACAATTGTAAATTATCCTTCACATCTTTCCTTCAGGTTTGGGTTTCTAGCCAAATAGAGAACCAACAACGGCTCCCACAGCCGCTCCAGCACTGGCCACAGCCGCTCCAGCAGTCGTTGACAGCCCGGCCGCTCCTGTAGACCAAAATACAAACTTTATCGGTGTTTTAATTACATGTTTTGGGAAACCTCTTAAGGGTCATATAATAGATCCTGCCAGTCAGTTAGTCCAAGTGACATATAGGGTGATAAAATGGGCCACCAATCATCTGGGAAAATAATATTAAGCAATGCATGACAGTGAATGGGGTCATAATATGTAATATGGACTATTGCTTATATTTTCAGATTAAATTTACACAACAAAATAAAATGGTTTAGGCCCTGGACCTTTTTAAACGTAGCTTTATAACATTAATAAAGCTAAGTTGATTCACATTATCAAATGAATCATTTTCAGGTAAAGTGGACCATGTGTTCAGGTAAAATGGTCCACTCATCAGCTAAAGTGAGCCAAACGAATATCTCTGCTAAATGCAGTTATTTTTGATGGACTAAAGAGCATATTTTTAACAGCTTTATCTTTAATTAATATATAAAACATTACGTTGTTTATGCACAGTTCCCATTGAAGCGAACCCTACAAATGGTTTGCTCCACCACTCCTGTAGCCCGTCCTGCACATCTCACAGCAGTGACCAAACCAAGTGCTTAGAGCCCAATTTTTCTAGTACCAGATCTTCGGTTGGTTGCCAGCTTTGGAAAATTGTGAAGTGAAGTCCAACTATGTGGACAACCGTCTAAAGTATTGACAGTGACTCAAAAAGTAACTGTAAGGCAGACAGTGGAAGTTATAACAGCAGAAACAGCTGCTTATTTCCATAATATGGTGCTACGCCCTGGCATTGACCTATGGTTTTTAATCTCCAACAATATGCGTGCAAATACAATGAAATGCCATTTATCATCTCCATAATCATGCAACAATTAGTTTTGCTAGCTTAAACCATCGAAGTATTTGCTGAAAATAAACTAAAATGATGGCCCACTTTAGCTGGAGGGCTTGGCCCAATTTACTTGATTCCATTTCAGGTCAATTGGGCCACTATCAAAATGTCAATTTTCATAAAGAATGAGAAAGCTACACGCACAAAATACATTTTATGGGTTAAGGCATGTAATATCATGTACTATATATCATTTTAGTAGCTGTATGTTCCCTTGTTCTTAAGTTACAAACCTTATAATTTTCAGCTCAGAGTTGTCTGCCACTTTTCACACCCTTCCCCTCTGCAGGCTATGTCTAAACCATTGTCCCACCCACAACATCCACTCCACACCAATCAAATGTTTTGTATTTTGTTATGGACAGATGAGGCAATCATTCAAAGCCTTTTGCAAACACTGGGATTGAATATTTGAAGAGCCAGGGGGCTCCAACTTTACATGGCCCGTTTTACATAATGGCCCATTTTACCTTTCATCACCATAATGATCATATTAATCAGGCCTAAACAATTAGATATAGAGGCCTACCAGCTGACTGGAGTACAGCCACGGTGCTCCCAGCAGCCACTCCTCCTCCATTGGCGACAGCCGCAGCTGACATCATACTGGATGCAATGGATCCTGCTGCTATGCCCGCTGAGGTGAAGCCTACAGCTCCCAGAACCACAGGAGCTACGGCCACAGTGCCCACTACTCCGTCAACATACAAAACAGTCATTTAGCCAATAGAAAGAAAAAAATAAAAATAAATAACATTATGTAGGCCTATTAAAGCTGGGCTACCTGACTTTTTGTTGTTATAAAGTAAATTTGTTTTTACCACCACGGAGTATGTTGTAAACACAGCAAAAACATACACTCTAATGTTTATTAATTTGTGCCGGAAAAATCAGGTACCCCAGCTTTAATATAGCGAAATGTATACTTAGGCTACCTGCTCCTGCAGCAACCCAGGCGCACGTTACTAAAAACAAGCATAAACAATGTTACAATCGAAAACACAGATTTAGAAAGGAATGTTAATTTTTTGGGCACAAATACTTACATGGGTCCATTATAGTCGCTTTATGGTCAGTGGTGGATTGTTAATGAGGTCGGTTCGTGTTCTCATCTGCGTCTGGTGTGCTAGTGTGTTGTGAAGTGCCTTATATAGAGATACTCCCGGATTTACAGAGAAATGAAACCTGAAATAACTAAAATGAACTACCACCAGAGGGCGTGCTGCCAGAAACCACATGCAACATAGGGCTACCAGTGTTTCTCAAACTTTTTCAGCCCAAGGACCACTTTATCTTCCCATTTTTTTCTGAGGACCACCTAACAGAATCCCACTCCAACACGCCCCCAGAAAACAACAAAATAGGAAGGATAGGCTAAATTTATGTTTGATATGAACTCCAAAACTATTCCAACACAAATGCAATTCTCATGTTAATTTCTTATATGAATTTCATTTCATTTGAAAAAGTAAATGTGAAATGAGCTGTAGGTTAATATGAACAACAAACATGTGGGGGGCTGTAACAGCCTATATATACCACCTAATGTCATTCTAAAGAGCCAATAGTTTAAAAATGAGGCTGTGGTAGGAAGTCTATAGTTGTAACTATGCTAACAATAAAATGGTGAAAAAATGCTGGGGGAAAAATGTTCCCCTTAATGTCCAATATCACTGAAATTACTGGGATTTTACACATGAACGCGCAGTGGACGCGCGTACGGCGTCGGCGCGCGGCAGCAGGCCGGGATTATTCGACCCACCACAACCAGACCCGCGATCAAAAGAGAATGTTATGACCGCATGTCTGCGGAGACCGCGGGGGAACCCGCAACCCGCGCATCCCGTGCGCTAATGCCCCCAGCATGTGTGAAATCCAGCGCGTTTTACAATAGCTACATATTGACAAACAGGATAAGGAAACTTTACGCACGGTTCTGATTCGGTTCTGAGAAGTGCCAGCCATGCTCATCCATGTGCATTCATAACACTTCAGGCTCTGTCCCTCTAAAAGGAAAGACGCCCTGGTCACACTATGCTGGTTACTCTTAAAGTTTGATCAAAGGATAAGAGTTGGCCAAAACGGCCCAACTCCCTGTACGACGTGCGCTGTGGAGGGTTCGGGGGAAAGGGGTTCGCGGACCACTAGGGGGCGATGGCGGACCACTAGTGGACCACACTTTAAGAATTACTGGGCTAGACCATAGACCGTAAAACAATAACCCAATTTGCAAGGCAAAAATGTAACACTTTTTTTTAAAGTCATAAGTTCATTAAAGCCACACTGCGTAACATTTTACCCAATAAAAATATTGAAATACAAGCATTTATTTCATGTCAGATATTTTCATCATTAAAAAATACTTCATAAATGCACAAATGAGCTTTTGCTGTGAGCGGCTCAGCTCTACTCAGACATGACTGTAACTTTACCGGGAGTGGGGACGTCTCCAGCTCATTTCCATGGAGATGTGACTAAAATCAGCAGAATTTGAGATTTAAATAGGTTTGGTTCTCATCCTAATCAATTCTTTGATTACCCACTGCATTTTCTGTGTTGAGCTGGTCATTAGTAAAAAAAAACTGGCTACGTCCCTGCGTTTAGCGCAACTGCATCCCGAACAGGCGAGTCTGGATGTCTGTTGCCAATGCGTGCGAAACACAGAGGCTGCTGTTTTACAGGTGCTCGTCATATACTTAGAATATCATGAAAAACGTCATTTATTTCTGTAATTCATCTGAAAATGTGAAACTAATATATGATATAGACTCATTGCATGCAAAGTGACATATGTCAAGTTGAATAACAGAAGTGAATGCACTTTTTCATGATATTTTAATTATATGATGAGCACCTGTATTAGCAACGTGAAAAACAGACAAAATGACAATGTATTACTTTAAATAACATATTTTTGAGACGTGATATGTTTAACATGCAAAACAAATATTAAAATAAACCATGACTTTCAAACGTCATGCTTAAAGTGAAAGTACGTAAGTTTCCGATTCATTTCTCCTCAGGTGATCCCGTACACAGGAGCCATACCTGAAGGCCTGCGCCCTGGAGAAGTCATCATTGTCCAGGGAACTGTGACCCAGGATGCTGACCGGTATGTGGGTCATCTGTCGGGCAACAGCAGTTCAAATGCCTAGAGGAACCCCATATAAAAATTATAAACAAAAAGACCGGAAATGCCACAAGGTTTTTCATGTGTCATGTTGGCTATAAGAAGTCAAGATCACAAAAGGAAGTGTCATCTAATTGATCATTACTTTGAATGGCACGCACTTACTGGAATTCAAGCACAGAATCCCGTTGACCAGGGTCAACGTGTTTTCTATTTCGGGCAATGTCCTGGTGTATGCGATCGGCTACATCCCAAGTTCAGTAAGTTCCTTCTCCTCACACAGAAAATTATTCACTTCTCTTTTAGGCAATATACTCCGAATCAGGTGACTTTCGCCTCTTTTGCTTCATTCTCAGGTATCCTGGACAAAACATGGCAAGTGTCTTGTGATGTCACTAAATTGGGTTCAATGGCATCTTTGTGCAATCAATCAATCAATCAATCAATCAATCAATCAATCAATGGTTTTGTATAGCCCAATATCACAACAGGAGTCGCCTCATAGGGCTGCACCGAACATTAAGGCAATAAAACAGAGCAGTAAATAAGACAATGTAAAGTTCAGGCGAATCAAGTATCCAGGCAAACATAATGTCCAAATAAGCGTCAGCAGTGGGTGGAGACGAGCAGCTCGGGTGTCCCCTGTCCTCAGACTCTCCAGCACGGCGAGGAAAAACTCAAAACCCGGGGGGAGAAAAGAGAAACCTTGGGGAGAACCACAGAAGGAGAGATCCACTCCCATGGACGGACAGGCTATAGAGACCCAGGGCCGATGGGAGTCCCACAGCAGCACTGCAGACACCCCGTGCATCCCGTGCTTGTTGCCATACTCCTGGAATCCAGCACTGATAAAATAATTGATCTTGTAATGTGTTATAACAGAGTAAGTAAGCATTGGCCCAGTTCTGAAGTTGGGGCACTGCAAAATGCAATACTTTTTCTTGTTTTTGAGAGAAACCAAGTTATTTACATTTGACACTTTTCACCAATGTTTTTAAACTAAGAAGAATTAAGAATTCCATTGATCACTGGAAAGTTTCCGTTTACAGTAAATCAATTATAGTGTGTGGTTTATTTATGTAACGATTATACAAAGGCGGTGAGGACATGCTAAGTATGCTAGGCATGTAACCACTCCTGCAATGACGTGTAGAAACAATTCTTTAGATAAAATACAAATCCAAGGTACTTTGACTTTTGTGTTGTAATAGTAAAGGATTACATTTAAATAATACTGTCATCTAAACATTTTCTACTGTGCACCAGTGTCTGCAGCAGATAACAATGAAAGGACAAGTGTGCATTTATCCTCACAGCATGAACATGAAATAACAAATATAGATGGGTTTCGTTAAGACTTTCTATTTGTGTTCTGTCACCGCAGCTTCTGTCAAACCGGAAACAACGCTCTCCATTTGAACCCACGCATTAAGTCAGCCGTGTTTATTAGGAACTCTTACCTGAGTGATTTCTGGGGTTATGTGGAACGAGAGTTGCCTTTCTTCCCATTCTCAGCTGGGGAATATTTTGAAGTAAGTAGTGCGACAGTGGCGTGTCGTCTCATGATAGGAAGGTCAAGGGTTCGAATCCCACCTTTCCGAAGGTGTCCACTGTCGTTGTGTCTTTGGGCAAGACACTTCACCCACCTTGCCATAAAGCGAGTCCATAGTTGAGTCCATTTACCATTTTTAAGTGCAGTTTTACCTTTACAATGACTGACAAATAAGACTTTATTTCTCTTAGATTCTCATCCTCTGTCAACCCCATCAGTTCAAGCTAGCAGTGAATGGGACTCATCTGTTTGAGTTCAGACACAGGGAGCAGGATCTGAGCAGCATTGACCAGCTGGAGATTATGGGAGATGTGGAGCTCTCTGATGTCAAAGTGTGGCGCGCGTTGCTTTTGATGATGATGCTTTTCTGTTTTCTTCGTGAACGGGCCCCTGGACCCTGTAATGTATACAGCCACACTGTGGTTACAATATGATGGGGACATGGGAACAGTCTTTAGTGATAAGCTACATTACAGTGTAGAGGAAAGTGTGGGTTGTAATCAACTATAACTTAATTTTATTTAGTTATGGTCAGACATGGGTAGAATAGCTAAAAATATTTATACAAGTAAGAATAACGTTACTTAATTTTACTCAAGTAGAAGTAAGTAGGGATCCAAATGATCACTCAAGTAAGAGAAAAATATACCTGGGGAAAAGGTTTCTCGAGTACTGTATCATCATCACAAAACAATCCGGTGTGGCTTGTTCATTAACATGCACTGTCCCTACCAAATAAACCAATAAACTAATACTAAACATAATAATATAAAAATACATGAAAAGGAATAAGAGGTGCATAAAACACAAACTACATCTATTTTATATGTGGACAAGAAGCTTTTGCCACTGTTTACTTTTTTTTTTTTACACTTCATATTACTCAAGAAGATGTAAAAAGAAGTGTATCATAAAAGTACTCTAAGAAGTAGGCAACTGTTACTCGATAAAGTTACAAGTCTAGTAAATACATATATCAGAAGCCTCAGGTAAAAGCAAGGAGTCAATCTGCTTTTCTTAGTGTAGAACATTGTGTATTTGTTATAACAATGGCATCAATGTTTTAATGGACAAAACTTACATGTAGGTTGTAAAATAGGTGTCTCAGTGTAAATAATGTTGCATTTTGTTGTGATGGTGGTGCCCTCTTTATCATCTAACACATATTATTTATTCATCGAGAAAGTATTTATTATAACTCCAGAGTTGGAGAAATCACACAAAAAAGAGTGCCTTATTTGAAGAGGTATTGGTAAAATACTAATCACACAAAATAAGAATAAAGTATTTAAAGAGCCATAACATTATATCTAGCTCACACAACTACAATATTTTTTATAGCATATAATAAAAAAAATAAGCAAATAAAGTCAGTAAGTAAATAAGTATTTTTTGAGTTGGTGCCTTTTGTGTCTGTCTTGCATGTTGTGTGCGGACCTGTCAGTGAACTTTGAATCTGGTTGTCTTACTGCTCTGTGTAACGTACTGGTTTAGATGTGGAGTCAGTCAAAAGTGATCAAAATGTGTGTTTGGGAATTAAAATGTAAGTGTCTTTTCCAAATTTCACTTTTCAATGCATTGTTAAAAAAAAATAAGGTTCTGCGTAAAGTTGGACATAACAGTTGGCTATGTCATGTAATATTAGCCTAATGGTATAATCATGTTGCTTTAATGTTTAAAATGACACACCCAATATGACACATACACAGTCATATCTTTGAAAAGCCTGACCATGACAGGGGAAGGGAACAAGAGCAAAGTTTGTTGTAATTGTATATAACCTGGAAACAACCTCATCTGAGCTGTGAGAATTGATAGGCCAATATTAGGCTTTGCCTTTGGGCTGCATTAAACAATGATCTGAATAGACAAAGCACCAGCTTTATTTTCTACACTCTGCACATGAAATGATTATAGTCAAACAAATGTGCGGACTCTTGATTAATCGTATGTGCACTGTGCTAGACTGCACCTGCCAAGTAACCTCATAGAAAAGCTTTGTGAAATGAAACTGTTGCTTTTCTTACTAAGCTAAAACTCATTAAATACCATCCCTCGGCAATTGCCTCTCTAATAACCTTTTTTTTTTTTTTTTTTCAAAAGTCATAACAGATCATTTTAAACAGAAACCTTTTATTCAAATGAATGCATTACAAACAAGTTGGAGAAATATGTCAAATAATTTCTTAAGTGATTAAACAAAGATGAACACAATTGTTTCCAATTGTTTAACTTTGTGTTTGACAATTGTAAATTATCCTTCACATCTTTCCTTCAGGTTTGGGTTTCTAGACAAGTGTAGCTACACAAGCTCCCACAGCCGCTCCAGCAGTCGATAACAGCCCGCCCGCTCCTGTAGACCAAAATACAAACTTTATCAGTGTTTTAATTACATGTTTTGGGAAACATCTTTAGGGTCATATAATAGATCCTGCCAGTCAGTTAGTCCAAGTGACATATAGGGTGATAAAATGGGCCACCAATCATCTGGGAAAATAATAATAAGCAATGCATGACAGTGAATGGGGTCATAATATGTAATATGGACTATTGCTTATATTTTCAGATTAAATTTACACAACAAAATAAAATGGTTTAGGCCCTGGACCTTTTTAAACGTAGCTTTATAACATTAATAAAGCTAAGTTGATTCAAATTATCAAATGAATCATCTTCAGGTAAAGTGGGCCATGTGTTCAGGTAAAATTGTCCACCCTGCTAAATGCAGTTATTTTTGATGGACTAAAGAGCATATTTTTAACAGCTTTATCTTTAATTAATATATAAAACATTACGTTGTTTATGCACAGTTCCCATTGAACCGAACCCTACAAATGGTTTGCTCCACCACTCCTGTAGCCCGTCCTGCACATCTCACAGCATTGACCAAACCAAGTGCTTAGAGCCCAATTTTTCTAGTACCAGATCTGGGGTTGGTTGCCAGCCAAAAGACAGTGAAAGTTATAACAGCAGAAACAGCTGCTTATTTCCATAATATGGTGCTACGCCCTGGCGTTGACCTATGGTTTTTAATCTCCAACAATATGCATGCAAATACAATGAAATGCCATTTATCATCTCCATAATCATGCAACAATTAGTTTTGTTAGCTTAAACCATCGAAGTATTTGCTGAAAATAAACTAAAATGTTGGCCCAATTTACTTGATTCCATTTCAGGTCAATTGGGCCACCATCAAAACGTCCATTTTCATAAAGAATGAGAAAGCTACACGCACACAACATTTTATGGGTTAAGGCATGTCATATCATGTACTATATATCATTTTAGTAGCTGTATGTTCCCTTGTTCTTAAGTTACAAACATTATAATTTTCAGCTAAGAGTTGTCTGCCACTTTTCACACCCTTCCCCTCTGCAGGCTATGTCTAAACCATTGTCCCACCCACAACATCCACTCCACACCAATCAAATGTTTTGTATTTTGTTATGGACAGATGAGGCAATCATTTAAAGCCTTTTGCAAACACTGGGATTGAATATTTGAGGAGCCAGGGGGCTCCAACTTTAAATGGCCCGTTTTACCTAATGGCCCATTTTACCTTTCATCACCATAATGATCATATTAATCAGGCCTAAACAATTAGATATAGAGGCCTACCAGCTGCCTGGAGTACAGCCACGGCGCTCCCAGCAGCCACTCCTCCTCCATTGGCGACAGCCGCAGCTGACATCATACTGGATGCAATGGATCCTGCTGCTATGCCCGCTGAGGTGAAGCCTACAGCTCCCAGAACCACAGGAGCTACGGCCACAGTGCCCGCTACTCCGTCAACATACAAAACAGTCATTTAGCCAATAGACAGAAGAAGAAGAAAATAACATTATGTAGGCCTATTAAAGCTGGGCTACCTGACTTTTTGTTGTTATAAAGTAAATTTGTTTTTACCACCATGGAGTATGTTGTAAACAGTGTTAATTTCGTCGACTAAAATATTTAGTCTTAATTTTAGTCAAAGGGATTTTTTTGACGACTAAAATTGGACTAAAACTAAATTAAATGTTTTTCATGCGACTAAAACTATGACTAAAATGTCCAGATATTTTAGTCGACTAAAATAAGACTAAATAAAAATGGAAAGGAGAGACTAAAATCCTCCAAACTTCTATTGATAGTCTGAAAGAGCCTCATATCATGTAAATTCACTGCCAAAGGAACAGCTCTGAGCTTTGTTCATGAGGGAGCAGCTCCATGAAGCAGAGGACCTTGATTAAATATGATTATAATGAATATTATTAATACAAAGTCGACTAAATGTGTCTTAAATTTAGTCGACTAAATTGACTTGCAATTTTAGTCGACTAAATCTCGACTAAAATTGAAGACATTTTTTTGACTAAAACTCGACTAAAATTGAATTACATTTTCGTCAAAAGACTAAGACTAAAACAAAATTAAAATATGTTGTCAAAATTAACACTGGTTGTAAACACAGAAAAAAACATACACCCTAATGTTTATTAATTTGTGCCGGAAAAATCAGGTACCCCAGCTTTAATATAGCGAAATGTATACTTAGGCTACCTGCTCCTGCAGCAGCCAAGGCGCACGTAACTAAAAACAAGCATAAAAAACGTTACAACCGAAAACACAGATTTAGATAGAAATGTTAAATGTTTGGCCACAAATACTTACATAGTCCCATTATAGTCGCTTTATGGTCAGTGGTGGATTGTTAATGAGGTCGGTTCGTGTTCGCATCTGCGTCTGGTGTGCTAGTGTGTTGTGAAGGGCCTTATATAAAGATACTCCCTGATTTACAGAGAAATGAAACCTGAAATAACTAAAATGAACTACCACCAGAGGGCGTGCTGCCAGAAACCACATGCAACATAGGGCTACCAGTGTTTCTCAAACTTTTTCAGACCAAGGACCACTTTATCTTCCAATTTTTTGCTGAGGACCACCTAACAGAATCCCACTCCAACACGCCCCCAGAAAACAACAAAATAGGAAGGATAGGCTAAATTTATGTTTGATATGAACTCCAAAACTATTCCAACACAAATGCAATTCTCATGTTAATTTCTTATATGAATATGGGGGACTGCTGTAACAGCCTATAGGTACTTCCCATAATGTCATTCTAAAGAGCCAATAGTTTAAAAATGAGGCTGTGGTAGGAAGTCTATAGTTGTTACTATGGTAACAATAAAATGCTGAAAAAGAGCTGGGGAAAAATGTTCCCCTTAATGTCCATCACTGAAATTACTGGGATTTTACACATGAAACAAAAGCTATAAATTACAAAACTAATAGATCTGTGGATTTTTCATTTTGAGATTTCCATCAAAAACTCAATGTGAATGTTGAGACGAGTGGTGCTGCTTATCACACATCAGTTTCTGAATGTCTGGCTCTAAAAAGGAGAATTTCCCCTTCACAGTTATACAGTATAGGGAAGGGCATGAGCACTTTGAGGGCAGAGTCTGCAAGCTTTGGATGTCGGGTAAGCAAACTTGTGCGCAGACGCACATGTCGTGGAAAATAGGAGACATTTGGCTCCTCAAAAGCGTTCTCTAGATCACAAGCAACAAAACGCTCCTTATTCTATGAAAATACGCCGCATGTTGACGTCAAACACAGGCCGTGAAGACGATAGAATGAGTCTTGGCTGCATACAGTGGATGCGCGTGCGGCGGCGTGCGGCAGCAGGCCGGGATTGTTCAATCCGCCACAACCAGACCATAGACTGTAGACCCACAATCAAAGGAGAATGTTATGACCGCATGGCTGCGGAGACCGCGGGGGAACCCGCAACCCGCGCATCCCGTGCGCTAATGCCCCCAGCGTGTGTGAAATCCAGCGCGTTTTACAATAGTTACACATTGACAAACAGGATAAGGAAACTTTACGCACGGTTCTGATTCGGTTCTGAGAAGTGCCAGCCATGCTCATCCATGTGCATTCATAACACTTCCGGCTCTGTCCCTCTAAAAGGAAAGACGCCCTGGTCACACTATGCTGGTTACTCTTAAAGTTTGATCAAAGGATAAGAGTTGGCCAAAACGGCCCAACTCCCTGTACGACGTGCGCTGTGGAGGGTTCGGGGGAAAGGGGTTCGCGGACCACTAGGGGGCGATGGCGGACCACTAGTGGACCACACTTTAAGAATTACTGGGCTAGACCATAGACCGTAAAACAATAACCCAATTTGCAAGGCAAAAATGTAACACTTTTTTTTAAAGTCATAAGTTCATTAAAGCCACACTGCGTAAAATTGTACCCAATAAAAAATATTGAAATACAAGCATTTATTTCATGTCAGATATTTTCATCATTGAAAAATACTTCATAAATGCACAAATGAGCTTTTGCTGTGAGCGGCTCAGCTCTACTCAGACATGACTGTAACTTTACCGGGAGTGGGGACGTCTCCAGCTCATTTCCATGGAGATGTGACTAAAATCAGCAGAATGAGATTTAAATAGGTTTGGTTCTCATCCTAATCAATTCTTTGATTACCCACTGCATTTTCTGTGTTGAGCTGGTCATTAGTAAAAAAAAACTGGCTACGTCCCTGCGTTTAGCGCAACTGCATCCCGAACAGGCGAGTCTCGATGTCTGTTGCCAATGCGTGCGAAACACAGAGGCTGCTGTTTACAGGTGCTCGTCATATACTTAGAATATCATGAAAAACTTCATTTATTTCTGTAATTCATCTGAAAATGTGAAACTAATATATGATATAGACTCATTGCATGCAAAGTGACATATGTCAAGTTGAATAACAGAAGTGAATGCACTTTTTCATGATATTTTAATTATATGACGAGCACCTGCATTAGCAACGTGAAAAACAGACAAAATGACAATGTATTACTTTAAATAACATATTTTTGAGACGTGATATGTTTAACATGCAAAACAAATATTAAAATAAACCATGACTTTCAAACGTCATGCTTAAAGTGAAAGTAAGTAAGTTTCCGATTCATTTCTCCTCAGGTGATCCCACAGGAGCCATACCTGAAGGCCTGCACCCTGGAGAAGTCATCACTGTCCAGGGAACTGTGCCCCTGGATGCTGACCGGTATGTGGGTCATCTGTCGGGCAACAGCAGTTCAAATGCCTAGATGAACCCCATATAAAAATTATAAACAAAAAGACCGGAAATGCCACAAGGTTTTTCATGTGTCATGTTGGCTAGAAGAAGTCAAGATCGCAAAAGGAAGTGTCATCTAATTGATCATTACTTTGAATGGCACGCACTTACTGGAATTCAAGCACAGAATCCCGTTGACCAGGGTCGACGTGTTTTCTATTTCGGGCGATGTCCTGGTGTATGCGATCGGCTACATCCCAAGTTCAGTAAGTTCCTTCTCCTCACGCAGAAAATTATTCACTTCTCTTTTATAGGCAATATACTCAGAATCAGGCGACTTTCGCCTCTTTTGCTTCATTCTCAGGTATCCTGGACAAAACATGGCAAGTGTCTTGTGATGTCACTAAATTGGGTTCAATGGCATCTTTGTGCAATCAATCAATCAATCAATCAATCAATCAATCAATCAATCAATGGTTTTGTATAGCCCAATATCACAACAGGAGTCGCCTCATAGGGCTGCACCGAACATTAAGGCAATAAAACAGAGCAGTAAATAAGACAATGTAAAGTTCAGGCGAATCAAGTATCCAGGCAAACATAATGTCCAAATAAGCGTCAGCAGTGGGTGGAGACGAGCAGCTCGGGTGTCCCCTGTCCTCAGACTCTCCAGCACGGCGAGGAAAAACTCAAAACCCGGGGGGGAGAAAAGAGAAACCTTGGGGAGAACCACAGAAGGAGAGATCCACTCCCATGGACGGACAGGCTATAGAGACCCAGGGCCGATGGGAGTCCCACAGCAGCACTGCAGACACCCCGTGCATCCCGTGCTTGTTGCCATACTCCTGGAATCCAGCACTGATAAAATAAATAATCTTGTAATGTGTTATAACAGAGTAAGTAAGCATTGGCCCAGTTCTGAAGTTGGGGCACTGCAAAATGCAATACTTTTTCTTGTTTTTGAGAGAAACCAAGTTATTTACATTTGACACTTTTCAATGTTTTTAAACTAAGAAGAATTAAGAATTCCATTGATCACTGGAAAGTTTCAGTTTACAGTAAATCAATTATAGTGTGTGGTTTATTTATGTAACGATTATACAAAGGCGGTGAGGACATGCTAAGTATGCTAGGCATGTAACCACTCCTGCAATGACGTGTAGAAACAATTCTTTAGATCAGTGTTTTTCAACCACTGTGCCGTGGCACACTAGTGTGCCGTGAGACAATGTCTGGTGTGCCTTGGGAAATGATCAAATTTTACTTTTTTTAAAACAAGTTAATTATTATCCGCAAATAATGTGCCATTGTCGAGGGTCTGTGCTAGTTGTGATCGGCAGAGTCACTATGTAATAGGTTGCTCATTTCTTTGAGACAAGATAATAAGTGATCCATGAATGTGACAGGTGGTGGTGACAGTGGCATTCCTATACAAGACACTTTGATGAGAACTACTTTATATTGTGAATACAGGCTACAGAGTTACATTTTTTAACATTTTCTGCTGGTGGTGTGCCTCGTGATTTTTTCAATTAAAAAATGTGCCTTGGCTCAAAAAAGGTTGAACAACACTGCTTTAGATATAATACAAATCCAAGGTACTTTGACTTTTGTGTTGTAATAGTAAAGGATTACATTTAAATAATACTGTCATCTAAACATTTTCTACTGTGCACCAATGTCTGCAGCAGATAACAATGAAAGGACAAGTGTGCATTTATCCTCACAGGTAAGAATGAACATGAAATAACAAATATAGATGGGTTTCGTTAAGACTTTCTATTTGTGTTCTGTCACTGCAGCTTCTGTCAAACCGGAAACAACGCTCTCCATTTGAACCCACGCATTAAATCAGCAGTGTTTATTAGGAACTCTTACCTGAGTGATTTCTGGGGTTACGTCGAATGAGAGTTGCCTTTCTTCCCATTCTCAGCTGGGGAATATTTTAGTGCGACAGTGGCGTGTCGTCTCATGATTGGAAAGTCAAGGGTTCAGTTAGGACCCAGTTCTTTTGTATCACATGAGAAGAGACATTTGGAAACAGCCAAAGCACACTGGAGATAGAAGTCGTCTCAAAGATAAGGCGTTTATTAGGCTCGAGCGCCATCAGGGCTGGCGAAGGGGCTCTTGTAGTCGTATAGAGTGCGCGGAGCGAGGCGCCTCCTCTCAAACATACACCAACGCACTCCTCTCGTCGTGCTCGTCCCGTGCACATACATCTATAATGCAAAAATCAACATTGTACAGAGCCCATAAAAGTCAATGGGCGACTGAGAGCCCAGGACCTCTACCATGAGGTAGGAATGCCCGAGCACTTAACAAAAATATCTAGTTTATGGTCCCGCGTAAGCGGGAACATTGTTTTCGTATGGGAATATTATTCTTTCTTTTGCACCGTCGCAATTTTCACCCAGTGAACATCGATGAAAAGTCACAGATTTCGGCCTGAAATTGAAACCCGATCCGAAACAACTTTTGACTATTTCCAAATTTTGAATTTCCAAATAGCGATAGTGCCACCTCCGTTTTTTTTAACATTGCAAGATAGGACTTGGCCAAAAATGAAGTTTGTCGTAGAATCATAAAAATCGGTACAGACATGCATCATGTTGAGCAAAAAATATGATTGCCGTCCGCCATATTGGGTGTCGGCCATTTTGGATGACAGCACGTACAAAATCTATCTCCTCCTAGAGCGTTTATCGGAACGAGCTAATTTTGGGCGGAAAATAATCTTGAGAAGTAAAATTTAGCCAAATTACTTTTCTAAGATTTACGGGTTTTATACGGCGAAGCCGAAACTGTACGAAGTATTTTGCGAAATCGATCATTTTGTTATCAGTTGTTAAAGTCACAGTCCTAAACACTTTCATTTGGCAACATTCTAATTGGGCGCGATAGCCCCCCCTATATGAATTATATGGAGAGTACAAATGTTACTTTAACGAAAATTAAAATAATTTGGCACACAATTCTATTTGGTCGTTCCGATCAGAAAAGTCAATCACACCCATGCCATATTTGTTACGGTGTTGCCGTAGCGATAACCAGAACATCCCATTTTATTCTGATGGAAAAATGTTAAACTCCATAATTCAGCGAGAAGAGGAGGTTATCCATAAGTACTTGGATAACATTTATGGATTTTCTGCGGCACAGCCGCAACCAAATGTAAAAATAGGCTTCAGTTTGCAGATATAGTGTCATACAAATTCATACAAATCTTTCTCTGTATAATGAGAGGATACCGAGAGGATACCGAGAGGGCATTCCAAAAATCCTAAAACTATAAAGAAAAAAAGCTAAAAACAAACAAACATAAAGGCAGTAGCAATACTGTCATTTTAGACTGAGGGAGACAAAAGGGCGCAAAGCGCCCCCTTGGGCAGGGCGGTCGGCGAGGGCTGACCATTGTTCCTATAGTTACAAAGAAGTAAAACCAGCTGGTGACTTCAGAGATGGAGAAGAAGTGAAGTCCAGACCTCCGTTGACAGTTCCCTTCTGCGCAGAGAGGATGACTGCCTATCAGTGAGTCAGTTGTTTACACACTTTTATATATAAAAGTCATCTCTGACCATGTACTTAGTTTTGGTCAGAGATGGGTAGACTAGCCAAAATATGTTCACAAGTAAGAAGAAAAAGTATTACTCAAGAGTAAAAATAAAATATGTGGAGAAAAGGTTTCTTGAGTACTGTGAGTACTGAGCAACTGTTTGAGCGTAAAAGTCTGCTTAACGTATCATTAGTGACATAGATTATGGGTACCAAAACACTAATAATGTAAAATCCAAGTATTTCCAAAGAAAATGCCATAAAAGTATATAAGAAAGATGAGGAAGGTGCATGAAACACAAACTACATCTATTTTATAAGCTTAACACATTAAATACCATCCCTCTGCAATTGCCGCGCTACAAATGAAGTCATAACTCAGACAATTTTACTCATAAACAGAAACCTTTTATTCAAATGAATGCATTACAAACATGTTGGAGATATGTCAAATAATTTCCAAAGTACAAAGATGAACACAATTGTTTTCAATTGTCGAACTTTGTGTTTGACAATGGCAAATCATCTTTCCTTCAGGTTTGGGTTTCTAGATAAGTATAGCAGCTGCAGCGGCTCCCACAGTCCCTGAAGCACCAGCCACAGCCGCCGTAGCAGCTGTTGACAGCCCGACCACTCCTGCAGACCATACAAAACAGCACTTTATCAGGGATTTAATTATTTTTTTGGGCAGCATCTTTAAAGTTATATAACACAGTGGTCCCCAACCACTGGGCCGAGGACCGGTACCGGCCCGTGACGTATTTGCTACCGGACCGCAGATAAATGGAAACAAAAGAAAAAGAGGAAGCATTTTCTCCTATCGCTTTGGCCCGTCCACACGCCAATAAGCTCGTATATACGAAACTCCTGATAGAAAGTCTCCCTACAAATCCTTTGGACTCGAGTTCATCTGGTTTTTATTACCGACAGAATCAGCGCAGCCTCGTGCAGCTGAATGTGTTTACGCGCAGCTCCAACGTCACTCTGTCACCAGCGCCGCTGAGCGTCTGCTCTCTCCCTTTCCCCTCAGCTCGCGCTATTTTTCCCAAAAGCTCATCGCGTTGCAGCCTCACAAGTTTTCGTGACCAGACTGATCCCCCGCTGTATACAAAAATGCAGAGGGGAATCATTCTGGTCCCACCAGGCTAGTATTTATCCCGCTGCGACGCGGACACAGGAGAGAAAGGGAGAGGAGAGATGGCGCAGCGGCGGCCTCTCCCTGATAGTCTATAACATATTCAACCAATCAGTTAGTCCAAGTGACATTTATTTAGAACACATTAATCAGGCCTAAACAATACGATATAGAGGCCTACCAGCTGACTGGAGTACAGCCACGAGGCTCCCAGCAGCCACTCCTCCTCCATTGGCAACAGCCGCAGCTGACATCATACTGGATGCAACGGATCCTGCTGCGATGCCCACTGCGGAGAAGCCTGCAACTCCCAGAAGCACAGGAGCTAGAGCCACACCGCCCGCCGCTACTCAGTCAACATACAAAACAGTCATTTAGCCAATAGACATAATTTTTATTTATTTATTAATATAGTAGAATGTGTCGGTAGGCTACCTGCTCCAGCACCAGCCAAGGCATACATCACTAAAACATACAGATAAATACGTTAAACCACCACCAAAATTGAGATTAAGACCGAAATGTTCCAATTTGGCTATAAATACTTACAGAGACCCATGATAGTTGTTTAAGTGTTGGATCGATGTTGAAGTCTTTTGTTATCTGCCTGTGGTTGTGTAGTGTGAAGTGCATAGTTGAGTGTTGTGAAGGGCCTTATATAGAGATGCTCTTTGATTTAAACAGAAACGAAACTCAGAAATAACAAAAAATAAACCACCACCAGAGGGCGCGCTGCTGCTGTGAACAACACACGACATAAGGCTAGACAATATTAGCCTATATTAGTTGTATGAGCTTGAGCAGAGGTTGGTAGTACTCAGTTACGTTTACTCAAGTACATGTAGGCCTACTTGAGTAACTTTTTTAAGAATTTGTACTTCTTAGAGTAGTTTTATCATATGGCACCTACTTCTTTACTTCGACTTGAGTAAAATTAGAATGATGTATCTGTACTCTCGAGTAAAAGCATTTGTTTCTTTTCCACTCATTGTGACATTTGAAATAAATGTAGTTTGTCTCGTGCACCCTGTTCTTTAGAATAATTTCGTTTTTCTGTATTTTCCTGCCATTTTCTTGGAATTTTTCTTCGCAGATATCAGAATTTCCAAATTATTTTAAATTGTGTTTCACACAATTTATGGCATCTGTTAAATAAATCAGACTTTTTTCCACTCAAACAGTTATTCAGTTATTTACAGTACTCAAGTAACATTATATCTAAGTACTTTCAGTGTAAACTTCAGGAAAAAACAGCTTGATTCTGGTATGTTGAAGCACATCTTTTCACATGGCCTGTAATACATCTACTATTGGACATTCTGATTTTGATCTCTCATTAAGGAGAATCATGGACACAAACGACCTGGATTTTACGTACTCACAATATGATTTACAGAACACTGAGATAGACATCGACCCTGAAAATAATTTCTTTGCGAGACCTATTAATGACTGTCAATATTGTACTGTGGGTGTGTACATAGGAACCAATGTGTGATGGTATATACCTGGTGGGACACATAATAAGAAGGGACACTCCCTGAGGTACAGAATAAAGTATGAGTCTAAAAGCTACAAGTGCCTCCCGTCTTACTTACGCTTGTATCCATGGTCAGACATAATAGTACATGGTGTCAGAAGCCAAGAATCCCGTCTCAGGCAGAGATCAGAAGACTACGTCGGTGTGAAGTAGCAGTTTTGCGCGAGTGAAGCTACCTTCGGGAAATAAGCTAACGGCGCGAAAAAAAAAAAAAAAGACGACGTCCAGAGGACAGCGCGAGAATGATGGATTCCCTATTTTCAATCAACCCACCTGAAAACTATGAGTTCAGCGACTACTCTGCATGGCCCAACTGGATCCGCCGTTTCGAAAGGTTTCGTGTGGCAGCGGGACTGGATGGCAAGGATGAAAGCTATCAAGTAAACTCTCTTGTGTACACCATGGGCGATAAAGCAGATGATATTTTGAGTACGCTGGGGTTGAGTCAGGATGAGCTTAAGAAGTACGACAGCGTAAAAGGAGCCTTCGACAAGCACTTTATTGGCAAACACAATGTAATATACGAGAGAGCACGTTTTAACAAGCGATGCCAAGAAGCGGGGGAATCGGCGGAATCCTTCATCACGGCAGTCTATAAGTTAGCAGAAAACTGCCAGTATGGACCACTGCAGGACGAAATGATAAGAGATAGGCTAGTGGTGGGCATACAGCACCAGGGCCTGTCAGAGAAGCTGCAGATGGATAGTGGATTAACACTGGAAAAGGCAGTGCAACAAATAAGACAGCATGAAGAGATAAAGAAACAACAACCAGTCGTGAGAGAGACAAATGGCAAGGACATGAAAGAAGCAAACGTGGATTTATTAAAGTTTAAGAAAAAAACGTTCAAAGAAAACCAAGCACGAAAACCATTTGAAACAAAGAGTCAAAATGAAAATCAAAAAGGATACAAGTACTGTGGGCGCTGTGGTAAATCACCTGCACACTCCAAAAACATCTGTGCTGCACGAGATGCAGAGTGCAGAAAATGTCGGAAAAAGGGACATTTTGCAGCTGTGTGCAGATCAGGCAGAGTTGGAGTGGTCCTGGAGGATGAGGACAACACACTGTTTTTAGGAGCAGTGTCGGCAGGGGCACAGCCCCACAACTGGAAAAAAACACTGGATGTAAATGGCAAAAATATGACTTTTAAACTGGATACAGGAGCTGACGTGACCGTGATACCGGCTGCCACCTACTCAAAAGACCTGCACGGCCCACTCACCAGAGCAGAGAAACGCCTGTGTGGTCCCAGTGGAGAAGCCCTGAAAGTAAGAGGTCAGTTTAATGCTGTCATGAAATACAAGGACAAAATGACAACGCAGCCAGTGTATGTCATACAGAGACTGTCTACTCCTTTGCTAGGCTTCCCAGCCATTTCAGCTTTAGGCCTGCTGCACCCCGTAGACAGTGTTACAGAGTTTGAGGCTGACATAAAACAGCTGTACCCCAAAGTCTTCACAGGGCTGGGCCTTTTAAAAGGGGCGTACAAAGTGAAACTGAAAGAAGATGCCAAACCCTATGCATTGTCGCTGCCAAGACGAGTCCCACTGCCTTTGTATGACAAAGTGAGGGTAGAGCTTGAAAGGATGGAGAAGATGGGGGTAATTGAGGCTATTGAGGAACCAACAGAGTGGTGTGCTGGAATGGTGGTGGCCCCTAAGCCCAATGAAAAGGTCAGAATCTGCTCTGACATGACTCACCTAAATGAGTATGTTTGTAGAGAGCGCCACATACTGCCTGCTGTGGATGAAACTTTGGCTAAGTTTGCAGGTGCAACAGTCTTCACTAAACTGGATGCTACAGCTGGATTTTGGCAGGTACCTCTACACCCAGAGTCAGTCCCTCTGACCACATTTATCACCCCGTTTGGAAGATACTGCTACAAAAGGTTGCCATTCGGAATCTCGTCCGCACCTGAACACTTCCAAAAGAGACTAACCCAAATGCTGTCAGGACTTGAGGGAACTGTGTGTCACGCAGACGACATTCTGGTTTTTGGGTCCACTCGAGAACAGCACGACCAAAGACTGCACAGAGTGTTGGAGCGGCTCCAGCAAGAAGGGCTGACTCTCAACAACGACAAGTGTCAGTTTGCTGTGGAAAAGGTCATGTTTCTAGGTCACATTGTCACGTCAGAGGGCATTGAAGCAGACCCAGGCAAAATCAAAGCGATCACGGAGATGCCAACACCTAAAGATGCTGCGGACGTGAAAAGGTTTGTGGGCATGGTAAACTATGTTGGAAAGTTTTCCCCACGTATAGCTGAACTCACACAGCCACTACGAGAGCTCCTCAAAGCGGACACCACCTGGGAATGGGGGACGGCACAGCAGTGTGCCTTTGATGAGCTACGAAAGGAACTGAGCTCGCCCACAGTCCTCGCCCAGTACTGTCTGAACAGAGAGACAAAAGTTGCAGCAGACGCTTCCTCCTTTGGATTGGGTGGGGTCCTGTCTCAAAAGCAACCAATAGGCGAATGGCGTCCGGTGGCTTTCATTTCACGCAGCATGACAAACGCAGAGCGCAGATATGCCCAAATCGAAAAAGAGGCACTCGCTCTGACCTGGGCATGTGAACGGTTTCAGACGTACCTGGTAGGAATGGACTTTTTGATCCAAACTGATCATAAACCTCTCATTTCCCTACTAGGCAGCAGAGCTCTTGATGATTTGCCACCTCGTATTCTAAGGTTTAGATTACGACTGCTTCGCTTCACGTACAAAATAGAACATGTCCCAGGAAAGAACTTAATCACTGCGGATGCACTGTCCAGAGCGCCAATCCAAGCAGCTCTCACAATGCAGGACAAGCAGCTGGAAGATGATGTGTCTGTGTCCATTAACCAGATTTTGCAACAGCTACCAGCATCTGAAAGCAAACTTGGACAAATTAGACGGGCACAGGAAATGGACTGTACGTGTGTAAAACTGAAAGATTTGGTACAAACAGGGTGGCCCACAAGTAGGAAAGCTCTCCCACCAGAACTTCAAGTATATTGGCAGTACCACCAAGACCTGCTGGTGGTCGACGGACTATTAATGAAAAGTGAAAGGCTTGTCATCCCAGCCCACATGCAGGAGGAAATGCTCAACATGGTACATGAAGGTCACCAGGGCATGACAAAATGCATTGCCAGAGCCCAACAGTCCATATGGTGGCCT